>JANKKB010028094.1:0-13039 GCA_026225775.1 Bursera palmeri | reverse complement strand
GTGAAAAAAATTATAATTTAGTATCATATTAATTAAAAAAGTTAAGATATTTATTTACAAAAATTATTATAAATTAATTTTTATTTTTATATTCATCTATATTTATTACACCATTACAATCAAATAATTAAAAAATTATTAAAACTTGTTGATTAAAAAAAATGAGTCTACTTGTATTAACAAAGAATATTCTTAATCGTATAGAGAATTAATAATAATATTTTTTTAAATTTAATATATAAAATTTTATTTATTTAATCACATTAAACGTAGAAAAGAATTTTTAAATAGCCCCATGAACAGTTGGGGATCCCCGGTTATATAATACTAACCCTAACCTCTAGGGTTTTAGTGTTACAGAGATAGAGATGGGAGGCAAAGGAAGGAGAAGGAGAGAGAAGAACTACAGAGCAGCTCATGGAGGTGCCGCCCGTCTCCCACCTCCACCTGAGCCCTCCCAAGTCGATGCTCTCCCCTCCAAACTTCGCAAGCTCATCTCTTTCACTTCTACTCTTCACGGTTCGTTCCTTATTTTATTTGTACTTCTTGCCTCTAACACCTACTCTCTGTTCTTTTACTAATTTCTAAGCTTTCAGGTTCTTCCAAGCTTTCAAATTCAAAGGATGCCCAGCACGACAAGATAAATTTGAAAGAAGACACTGCTGATAGAGTTTGTTGCTTCCTACTTCCACTTTCTTTTATATATCAAATTCTTGAAATTATCATGTTTGTAATTTTTTTTTATTCTATTCTACTTCTGCTGTTACGATAATTATAATTAATATTTCAAGCATCTATACAGCAACGTCACCCGGAGACTACAACGAAGGCGGAAGCAAGTGGGATCGTTGATGAAGGTGATGATGGACGTCTGATGACTCCTCAAGTTGCAGATAGCGGTGATGAAATGGTGCAGAATACCATAAATGGAAAGAGAAAGAAAAGAAGAAAGAGGAAGGAGGTAAAGGACTTCCGATTTGAGGATTTAATAGAGAATTCAGGCACCCAGTCGAAAAGAAAAGAGCGCAAGAAAAAGTGAGTATTTGTTGCTCAAATTTTGATGGTTCTGCTGAAGGATTCGTTTGATCAACTTAATGTCCATGGAATTTTGATCTAGCTTATCTAGGTTGAATTTGTAACTAGAATCAATAGAGAAACACTTGATACATTAGGTATAGGGTCAGGTTGAATGGCACCTAATTTTTTTTTTTTTTTCAAACTGTGAGTCATTCGATCAATAGGTTAGCATATGACATTCCTACGATATGTATTAGTTGTGCATGTTAGATTTAATCTAAATTTTTGTACGTGCATTGATTAGATAGTTCATAATTTGTATATAAATTTGTGGAAAAAGTTGGTGCTATGGATCCTGTACATACATATATATATATATATATATATATATATATATCTTTGTGGTTTACCAATCTTGTAGAGCGTGAAAGTAGCCCTTATTTTAGATCTCATTCTAAACTCAAGTGAGCAGAGGAAGAGTCGATAAGTTGTTAAGAAGAGGATGATAGTAAAATGCTAACTGAGAAGAAAACACAGAAAATGGGAATTCAAAATAGTTAATCACATTTTGTCCATTTGACATTTCAAAATGCTTGAGCAATTTCAATGCTCATTTATCTCTAGAAATTATCTGGTGAATGCAGGAGTATTCTTTTTCTTGTGCATAACCTTCTCTAATGCTAGCTTAATCTATTTTAGGTATTTTGAAGAAAAGAAAAAGAAACACAAGAAAGCTAAAACAGAAGAGAATTTGGACTTCCCTGGACGTGAGAATATAAAGTTTGGAGATGTGGTTGAAGCTCCGCCGAAATTGCTTGCGATTCCTAAGGTAGCATTATTCAAATTATATAAAGAATATTACTCTTTCACTTATAATGAGATGTTTCCTTCTCTTTTTCCCAGGCATTGAAGACTGATGCTTCAAAGGAAAGGTTACGTCTGCAGGCAATAGAGTCTTACAGGAATCGTAAAGGATGGACCTCAAGACCAGGGCTTCAGCTTCCTCCCATGGTTACGCCACCATCATTATAGTTGGTTTCAGCTTAAATCATGTGCAACATTTTGACTTTTTTGTTATGGCTGACAATGCCTCTCTTCAATTTTGTCATGAATGAGAGAAAGAGAAATGGTATATTAGTTATTCTTTGTTGCAGAAAAAAGTAGATTGAATGAAATTCAGTCTTCCAGATAAGATGGTTGTCAGTGTCATTGTTGGTTCTGAACTGAGATACCTGCTAAAAGAAATTTGCATTTTTTTGTTTTTACTATTGTAACATTCAACTTAAGGCAAACTTTCCTTGATAGTCTTTTTTTTTTTTTAGACTACTTTATTTCTGACTTTTTGAGGAGCTTTCTCTAGATAATTGAGATGCTCAAGGACCTGCTAAATGCATTTAGGGTACATGACTTACAGCCTCATTGTTGAAATAGAGAACTAATAATTAAGGAGTTTGCATTATTTGCCAAGCATGAAAGAGCTGTATGTTAATTTACAGCCTATGATGATTTTAGGGCTTTGTTTAAATGACCTAATGCTCAGTACATACAGAGAGAGTTACTTCAACGTCTGTGGAAAATGCGAACGTGGAGGCCTCCATCAATGTGAAGGTTAATCATTGTCCTGTAGTTGACAGTTTCCTCCTCGTTGCTCAATTTGAATAGAAAAAAGTGCAATAGGACAGCTGAGAAGATCTTCATCTGTCTATAAGCGAATTCCTTCCCTAGACAAATTCGTGGACCCGCCTGTTCACCAGAAAAGAAGTTGAGTTTAGTTCCAACAAGAAAATGATCATACTCCTTAGAAGTGTACTATCACAATCTACCTGGAAGGCTGTAAATTTGAAAGGGCTCTCTCTCTGAAATATTCCATTCTCATCTAGCCATCTCTCTGGTTTAAATGCTTCTGCATCATCACCCCAAATGAATTTCATCCTGCCCATTGCGTAAGGTACGTAAGACACCATATCTCCTTTACTAACATTGAACCCGTCTGGCAGGGTATCATCAGAGAAGCATATCTTAGCATCCTGCAAATAGAATTAAGTAAAGAGATGTGAAAATTATTTCATCTCAGAATGTTGTGGAATCAGATAGCAATGGACGAAACCGGAGAGTTTTAAGTTTCACTGACTAATGCGAAGAGAAGAGAAAAGCATATATACATCATTATTGAAGAACTATTTAGAGAGAGAATTCATTGTTCAATGAGATATAAGATCCAAAAATCATCGACCATATTGCATATACATGAAAGAGTAGCCAAGACTTTTATTTACCACTGGGACTGCAGGATACAATCTGAGAGTTTCAGTTATGGCTGCGTGAAGATAATGCATCTGTTCTTGGGCTTCTTCAGTAATACTGTCCGCAAACTCAGCAAAATTTGTACTTTCTTTAATGCCTGTAGTTTCCTTCACTTCTTGTGCAACCTTTTCCTGCACATCAGGGTGCTTGCAGAGCATGTAAATGAACCAGGAAAGTGTGGTTGCTGTCGTGTCTTTGCCAGCGATGATGAAGTTTAGAATTATATCTCGCAGATACTTTGAATCAGTCTCAGTCACTTGAAGAAACCTAGATAAAATGTCTTCTTTCTTCATCTGCCTCGCCGATGCAAGTACAACGCTTTCATGTTACAGCTCTATATTTAAATTTTAAAAGGTTAAATTAGAGACAGAAGCAGCCAAATAAGTGGACTTACAGAAGAATCATCTTTTGAGTCGTGCATTTGCTCAATCTTACTACGAATTAGCTTGTACACAAAAGTGTCTATTACTTCAATTTTCTTCTTTAACTTTGCCTCGAATCCAATATTCAGAGACTTTTTGATCTTCCATGAGATATCAACATACCGAAAGAGAGTCATTGCACTTGCATCATCAAAAGCACTGCTGAAAAGCATGCCTTCTTCACTTGAACCGCACATGCTGTCTAACTCAACTCCAAATGCAACTTTGAATATTGAATCTAAGGTTGACTTCATAAACAGATCCTACATGGATAATTTGATTTAGTTTGTGCTCAACATCAAAATGGGAATTCTGTCTATTCTACGAACAAGGAAAAAACTCACTTGAATGTCCATTGTCTGGTTAGAATTTGCAGCTTCAGATAGTATTTGAGCAAGTTTTGCCACATTTTTCCTGAAAACCACGCAGCTAAAGTCTCTCAGCACCTTTGTTGAGAACTCGTAGCTTGATATCTTCCTCTGTTGCCGCCACTTATCACCATCAACTGTAAAGATTCCATCACCTAGTAAATCTCTTAGAATACTGTAATTGTACCCGCCCTGCAAAAAATTTCAAGTAACTAAAAATCATAATCTTCAAATCCAAGAACTATTCACGGCCAATATCCTCTGCAAAACAAACCCTTTCTCTTTCCTTTTTATTTCCATTTTGGCACCTAAAGAAAGTTTCAGACTTCAACAAAAAGTATCGAATTTCATAAAGGACAGATTGATCTTGCAATATTTATATTAATTTAATTAAAATTTGTATCGTATAACTTGTTTTTTTTGTTTTTTGTTTTTTGGTCATTAACAAATGCTCATTTGTCATTCTATTTCCGGCTTGATAATAAGATACCTTAACATACACATAACGTGATACTCTATACAGCTTGAAAGCATTCAGATCGCGCAAGCTTTACTGTAGGGAAGGAGAACAGGCTTACCTTGCCGTAATTTTCGAAGTTTGTTTTGAGCATATATTCAACGTTTGCTGGGTCAGCAGTGTAGATCTCATTTCTAAAAGGGGTAAGCAGCCTGTAAGTCTTGTGCTCGGCAGCAAGATCAGTCATATAATGGTGCAATCTGTTGAAGTTGAGGAGCTGATTGAACATCGTGCCACCAATAGGATGATTCTTCTTCTTCTTCTTCTTCTCTCCATGCTTTTGCCGCAATTTTCTACTAAGAATTTGAACAGTGAGGAGTACGAAGATTATAGTCAAAACTGCGAAGGAGAAGGGTGCCAAAGAGCTAGAGAACAAATCCATGGAAGCCTCGTTTCCCTGGACGGACTGAAGGTAACAAATAAGCTATTGTTTTCTTTTGTCCGTTTGCTAGCGCTATTAGATATCTCGCTTTATAAACACGCTTAAGGCTTGTCGTTAGTCCGACTTTGACAACAATCGTAAAGCCACTATACAGGAGCTGGTTTGGGCCTTAAAAGCCGTTTTTTTGGTTGGATCAAACTGGTTCAATAGTTCCAACTGTTTTTACGAAGATAATCTAGTTGATTTTAATCTTCTGTTCGAGATGAAATAAGGTGAGGCGTGTAATAAATTTCTTCTTAGAAATTCAAATCTTTCCTAAAGTGCATCGGAAAACAAAAAATCTACTTTTCTTAACTCCTTCAATATCTATCTTCTCCGTCTGGTTTATGGTTCGGCACGAACTGGAGTTGCTTTGTGTTTAATCGAGTAGGTGTTTTAATTGTTTGCTCGTTTTGGAATGGCGGTGATGGTGACGGCGTTGGTGACTGTGACCTTACCGTTGAATAAATTGAGACAAATAGGCTTCGTGCCCATTAGGAGCCCAGAACAAATAAGCTTGCCGGCTAGTTAGGATGTTTCAACCCATTCAACCAACGCAAGTTGTCTAATCAAAGTAATTTTTTTTTTAATTTTATTAATTATTTTCAAAAAAAAATTTCTTTCAAACGATCTCTTAAATTTTGTAAGGAAAAGAAAGAAACACTTATTATTATTATTCTTTTTTTAAATCAAAGATTCAATTCTCAAAATAAAAACAATACTTTTGTAATTCTTTTATTAAATTAAAATTTTAGAATATATAATTCAAATCTTTATTTTTATTTTACAAAATTAATTGCCAAACAGTGTCATCTATGAACAACTATGTAATTTACTCAATACAAAGATCAGGCACACCACCCAATTCCTACATGACATGTCGAAATCCATCAACATTTCCTTGGAATTGCATAAAGGTTGAGGCTTCCATGAATGTGAAGTGTGAACATGGTCTGATAAGTTACGTCTTTCGTGTCATCAACCAAATTGAAACGGAAGAACCGAAGAAGGGCCATTGCTACTATCTTCATCTGTCGATAAGCGAAGTCTTTTCCAAGGCAGATTCGAGGACCAGCCTGCGAAGTGCAAATGTAGGAGCCAACTGAAATGTTGAAAACTGTTTGACAATCATGTATAATATGTAACAACAGAGAAAGATTATATACGAACGTGAAAAGATATAAATTTGAAGGCTGATTCAGGTTGAAAAATTCCGTTCTTGAGCCATCTTTCAGGTCGAAATTCCTCAGCATCTTCTCCCCAAATATAAGGCATTCTACCCATGGCATACGACATGTAGTACACCCCATCTCCTTTTTTCAGTCTAAAGCCATCAGGAAGAAAGTCGTCAACTTCTGCGCACCTTCCATCCTTGTAAACCAAACCCCATATATATATATATACACATACATATTATTAGCCACTCCAGCATATGTTACTACAAAAGATTTAAACTGTTATAGCATGCATGCATATAGGAAAATTTTATCTTTGAATATTAAATTTTACCACGGGGACTGCAGGGTATAACCTCAAGGTCTCTGTCAATGCAGCAAGAAGATACTGCATTCGCTCGAGTGTTTCTTCTGTTAAATTTGCCACAAAGTCATCAATGCTGATTTCTTTATTTTGGCTATCAGTGACATCTTTCACTTCTTGTGCGATCTTTTCCTGTATTAGAGGGTTCTTGCATAGCAAGTAGAAGAACCAAGAGAGAGTATTGGCACTAGTATCTTTGCCTGCTATCATGAAATTTAAGATTATATCCCTCAAGTATTTATCGTCCATTTTCTCAGGCTCCTTCTCACTTGCCACTAAAAATCTTGAAAGTATGTCCTCCTTTTCATTCTTGATGTTGGAAAAAAAAATAAAGAAAAAAAAGTTTCAAACTTTCAGTAATTGAGAAAATAATAACAGAAACAGTACTAATCTATATATAGCATAAGAACTCACACAATCTCGTTGCAAGGCTAGAAGATTTCTCTTGGTGCTAATAAGTTTGTTCACGAAATCATCAATGACTTTGATGTTCTTCTTAAGAGAGGCTTCGGAGCCGATATTGAGAATCCTTTTCAGCTTCCAGAATGGATCAACATATCGCCAATAAACCAAAGCATTTGACTCATCAAAGGCTTTCATGAATCTAATCCCCTCTTTGTTTGATCCGTCCAAGCAATTCAAATCCACACCAAACCCAACTTTGAATATGGAATCCAAAGTACATCTCATCAGTATACCCTATAGAAGAGAATAATACATCAAAGATATATAGTAATAAGAAACTAGACCTTTTAATGGGAAAATATTAGAAAGTAAACTTAAAATTACTTACTTGCATATCCATGACCCGACCCGAAACAGCAAATTCTGAAACTTCTTTGCCCAGCTTTGCAGCGTTTCTTCTGAACACAGCACAACTAAAATCTCTAAGAACTCTTGTCGAGAACTCATAGCTAGCAAGCTTCCTCTGCTGCCTCCACTTTTCTCCATCAACTACAAATATTCCTTGGCCAAAAAGATCGGACAATATATCTTGATTGTACTCACCTTTCGAGTATTTATCGAAATTTGATTTCAGTATGTGTTCTATGTTTCGTATATCGGTCGTGTATATTTCGCTTTGCGCTGGAGCAAGAAGCCGGAAAGTTCGATGTTTCCTGGCAACTTCTGTCTGGTAGTCATAAAGTCTGTTGAAATAGAAGAGCTGGTGAAAGACTGTGCCGTTGACTGGTGGGTAGGTGGAGTCTTTGATAGATTTGCCGTAGTAGATTCTGAGTACGAGAAAGCAGACGGTTATGAATAGGAACAGAAGTGGAAATGCAATGAAGGTACAGATGGTTAGGAGGATACTCATTTTCTTCTTCTTTAGTAAATTGATGAAGGATGATCAGTTGATGTCGATTATACATTGAGCCGGTGAATGTGTTTGTGATGTATTAATATTAAAATGTCTCCGGTTTCATCATCGAAAGTGAATATATAAATTAAAAATGAAAATGAAAATAAGCAAAGCGGAACACGTACGTCAAGGTTCATGTTTCGTTACTCCGTTTTATTTATGCAACGTACATATGTTTTGAATGGTCAGGCAGGCCGTAACGTCAAGAGATGACGACAAATGTAAATGGTTGTAAAAAATATATAAAGCACCAACTGCATTGGAATAAAACTTCTTAGTGGGATCTCTGATTGATTCTGATCAATCATTTCATAGACTAAGTAAGCAAGGATAGATTGCTGATCAAATTAAAAAATCTCCTAATGGCTAAGAATCAGACTGTTCTCGGAGCAGATGACTTGCAATTTTCACTTTATTTAACAAATATATATAAATCATCATCTTTGAGTCTTTGACAAAGTCTTCGGAGAAATCACAACGGTGCAATGAAGGATAGCAACTTAAAGATAAGAAACGGAGAGCTTTATGGCTCCTACTTTGTGTTGGTAAATAGAATACAAATTTATCCTGTTGGCTGCTCCCGTAAATCATCCTGCAGGTATTGTCCGTCTCTTTTAGTACTCTTCCGACAATTCGTCTTTTGCTTCAACTGTTTCCCTTCTTTCATATTCACGTCACAGGCACTACTCAACAAAATACGATTCCATTCCCACACTGATTGGGACACCCTTAATTGACAACTGCTTTACCAATATTACAACCTATTCAAGTTACTTTAAACAGAAAAAATATGACGAAGCCGAAACGTCATACAGACAAACACTAGTAGTTGATGTTTAATCGATTTTTTCCAAATATTATAAATAGTTCTTTTATCCTAAACGAAGATAACATGCTTTAAAATAATTCCTCAAACGTAGTATTTTAAATAGTATTTCCCCTCATTACACATTAGTAACTACAATAATCCAACATTGTGGAACACCAATGTATTGGTACCGACAAGTGAATCCTCAAACATGGTACCATTTATATATATTTTGCAAAGCCAATTGCAATATTTGTCTTGGCACCACTAACGTGCAGCATTTAAGATGACAATATCGTCATGGAATCCATCAACTTTTCCTTGAAATTGCATAAAGATTGAGGCCGCCATCAATCTGAAGTGTGAACATTGTCTTATAAGTTACACGCTTTGTGCCATCAGCCAATTTGAAACGGAAGAAGCGAAGAAGAGCTACGGCTAATATCTTCATCTGTCGGTAAGCGAAGTCTCTCCCAAGGCAAATTCGAGGACCAGCCTGCAAATGTAACCACAAATTGAAATAATGGATCCATTTGACAACAATGTGTATTGTGATAACTAAGAAAGATTATATACGAACATGAAAAGATATAAATTTGAATGGTGATTCAGGTTGAAAAACTCCGTTGTTGAGCCATCTTTCAGGGCGAAATTCCTCAGCATCTTCTCCCCAAATATAAGGCATTCTACCCATGGCATACGACATGTAGTACACCCCATCTCCTTTTTTCAGCCTAAAACCGTCAGGAAGAACATCGTCTACCTCTGCACACCTTCCATCCTTGTAAACCAAAAACACAATAAATAGTGTTGAAATTAAATCTAATTTTCATAGTTAATGCAGATTTTAAATGACTAATAAAAGATTCAATCTGAATCATCAAAATCTTCTCTAGAAATTGGGTCAAACTTGCGTAAAAAATAAGGGATATTGTTAAACTTATCCCATATATTATTATAATATGCATGCGTATAGAAAATTTTATCTTTAGAATATTAAATTCTACCACGGGGACGACTGGGTACAGCCTCAACGTCTCTGTCAATGCTGCATGAAGATACTGCATTCGCTCCAGTGTCTCCTCCGTTATATTTGCCACAAAATCATCGATGCTGATCTCTTCATCTTCAATACCTGTGACATCTCTCACCTCTTGTGCGATCTTTTCCTGTATAAGAGGGTTCTTGCAAAGTATGTAGAAGAACCAAGAGAGAGTGTTGGCACTGGTATCTTTGCCTGCTATCATGAAATTCAAGATTATATCCCTCAAGTATTTATCATTCATTTCCTCAGGGTCCTTCTGACTTGCCACCAAAAATCTTGAAAGTATGTCCTCCTTTTCATTCTTGATGTTGAAAAAATAGAAAATAAATTAAGTTTCAACTTGCAGGAATTTGAAAAATAATAACAGATAAACCAAGTACTAATCGATGTATAGCATAAGAACTCACACACTCTTGTTGCACGGCTAGAATATTTCTCTTTGTGCTAATAAGTTTGTACACAAAATCATCAATGATTTTGATATTCTTCCTGAGCGAGTCTTCAGAGCCTACGCTAAGAAACCTTTTCAGCTTCCAGAATGGATCAACATATCGCCAGTACACCAAAGCATTTGATTCATCAAAGGCTTTCATGAACTCTGTCCCATCTTCATTTGACCCGTCCAAGCAATTCAATTCCACACCAAACCCGACTTTGAATATCGAATCCAAAGTGCATTTCGACAGCACATCCTATGAAATAAAGAAAACATCTTGTATATAACAACCAGAAATCAGACAAAGGGATGTCAAGATAACAACTCATACTCATAGATTTGGGTCCAGTTTTTGTTACAATGGAATAAATTTGGTAGTGAAAAAAATAGATGGACAGATATAAGTTTGAATTATTTGTCATTCAATTATCTGGTATTGGATGAGATTAATAATTTTTATCTTGCCATACGCCATGAAATTAATATAGTTAAATTATAATTTAATCATAATTATAATTCTTTTGAGTATTTATCAGTATACACTTTCTTCTCTATTTTTAGTAAGCATAAATGTCGAATCTTATTTTAATATTTTACATAATAAATAAAAGTTGAAATTACTTAAAGATAAATTAGAGTGTAATATAAATGAAATTGTTCGGTCACACTCTAATTTTTAAGGGTGAGAATGAAATACCAATAAGGATATCTATAAAATATAAATATAATGATGAAAATATTTTTATTTAATCTGTTTCACCTTACTATTCACTTCATATCACATCAAGTTTGTACATATTCTACTACTCTAAATTAGAATATATTTTGTATAGTAAATTAACTTATACTACTTACTTGGATATCAAAGATCCGACCCGTAACAGCAAACTCAGAAACTACTCTAACCAGCTTGGCAGCGTTTCTTCTGAACACAGCACAACTAAAATCTCTAAGAACTCTTGTTGAAAACTCATAGCTAGCAAGCTTCCTCTGCTGCCTCCACTTTTCTCCATCCACAATAAATATTCCTTGGCCGAAAAGATCCGTCATGATATCTTGATTATACTCACCCCTTGAATACTTACCGAAACCTATTTTGAGGATATGCTCTATGTTTCGTATGTCGGTGGTGTATATCTGGCTATAAGACACTGAAAGAAGCCGATGAGTTTTCTGTGTTTTGGCAACTTCAGTTTGGTGGTCATAAAGCCTCTTGAAGTGTAAAAGCTGGTGAAAAACTGTTCCGTTCACTGGTGGATAACTAGGGTCTCTGATATTTTTCCCGGAAAATATTTTCAGTATTAGAAAGAAGAAGCTTAAGAATAGAAAGAGAACTGGAATTGCAAGGATTGTGAAGATAATGGTTGAGAGGATACTCATTTTTTTCTTTTTTCTTAGATATGCATAGATGAGTTATTGACATTGAAAAATATATTTTAGCTTTTATTACGAAACCAATCAAAATTAGGGGAAATTTGAACAAACATCTAAAATTAGGGGGTTGATAAAAAATGGTCAGACCCCTGATTACTGCACTTCTTCTTCTTCTATATCTTTCTCTCTCTCTTCAACTCTTCTTTCATTTAAGAGAATCACCAACAACTGAGAAGCAAAGCATTGGAGAAGCTGAGCACCTGTAACTCCTCTTCCCCCAACAAACCCTCTTCTCAGGATCCCCTCTTCATTTGTTTTATTTTTTATTTATTTTTTTTGTCATAGTTTCCTTTAAAATGGGTTGTATATATGTAATGGGTTAAATTAATATTTGTTCATATATGAGAAATGATTGTTGGTTGTTGTTTGATTTGAAGTTTTATTTGATTTTATGTTAAATTTGTATGGTGGTTATCGAAGGAGAGAAGAATGTATTTTTGGTGTATTTAAAATTTCTCAAATAAATGTTAATAATGAATGTTAATTGAATATTGGTATATGCATGAAGAAGAATTTGGGAATTGAAGGATAGAAAAAAAAAACACTGCAGAATCCATAAAAACTGAGTAGGATTCTGGTAGTTAGACCTTTCGATCGCGTCTGGATTGTTCAGTCCTCGGCCAGGACCGTTAGGTCCTCTTTTTTCCATTTTTTTTAACCCTTTTTCAATGTGAAAGCAACTTCATATAAAACGAACCAAGTCATACAAGAAGACAAAATTAGAAGCAAACTTCATTTCACCTTTAAGTCTCTGGATGGAGGCAAATTAGAGAGCAGATTTGAAACCAATCATGTTGTAGTTAACTAGTGTAAGCAAGGGAATGGAAAAAAAAAATTATTTTTACTATATATAATTAATTATGTATATTAATCTTTTAAAAGAATTTCATGAAAATTTAAAACTTAATAATATATTTTCAAAATTATATCCCAAATTTAATATCTCCCAAATATGTGACAATCATTCTTATTACAAAAATGCTATGGTTCAGAGCTGGATCAAATGGTCCAAATACTAGAATCCTACCCAATTCTTTTGCGTTTTGTAATTTTTTTTTTATACTTTAATTTCCAAATTCTTTTTCATATGTATACCCATATTTAAGTAACATTCTCTACTAACATTTATTTGAGAAATTTCAAATACACCAAATATACATTCTTCTTCTTCTTCAATAACCACCATACAAATTTAATATAAAAATCAAATGAAATTTTAAATCATACAACAACCAACATTCATTTTCCATGGATTAAAAAATATTAATATAACTCATTACATATATACAACCATTCCAAAGAAAACAAAGGAAAAAAAAATGGGACAATTTCAAGCAATACCCTTATGTTTTGGCTTAATTTCAAGTA
>JANKKB010028092.1:0-13036 GCA_026225775.1 Bursera palmeri | reverse complement strand
CGCAGTCGAAATTTGATTTTGTTTTTGTTTTGTTGATCATTGAGCAGATTTTTATTTTTATTTTTATTTGTTTGAATTAATTGAGAGACGATGAGTGAGGTATTTGAAGGATATGAGCGGCAGTACTGCGAGATTTCGGCGAATCTGTCGAAGAAGTGCACAGGTGCTGCGGCTCTTCATGGAGGTAACTAACTGCTGTACTAAACTTTAAAAAAAAAAAAGAAAAAAGTTGTTCGAATTTAGTAATGATTTGAATTGCTTCTGCTAGGTTTTTGTTCAGTTTGAAGTTTTGAATTTTGTGATGTAATAATTATTTTCAGAGCAGAAGAGGCAAAAAGTTTCTGAAATCAAAAGTGGAGTCGATGAAGCCGAATCGTTGGTAATGTTAATTGATTCCTGTTCGTTTGGCTTCATTTTATTGGTTTCAAGGAATTTGAGAAATGAAAGCGGAAAATTTTTATTTTTGATGTCTTTGTAAAACCGAGAAAAGACTAGACCTGTTTGGTAGAATGTTTGAAATATCAGTGAAAACAATCCTTTTGGAAGAATTATGAAAGTTTCAAATTTGTTTATGAAATTTGTAAAACGATTGCAAATGCACAGTTTCTGTCAATTTTATATGTGGAGAATGGCACTTTGGTAAAGTGTACATTGAAATGTTTTCATTTACTTGTTTTTGCGGTTTTCACGAAATTGAAACTGAAAGGTTGCCAAAAATCCTGTTTTTGGATTTAATGCAAGACAAGTTTTCCCAGAGTATTAAATTTGAAAACAGTTATTGTATTTTATGCAATGATCAGTTTTTGGACGATAATAATGCACATGATGTAACATTTTGGTTCAACAAACCAATACAGGCTCCAGTATCCGATTTTTGCTTTTACAGTAGTTTGGATTCTTTTAGTGCCTACTGGTGTTGGATGTGATGTTGACTGTTTATCTTTTGGCAGATTCGGAAAATGGACCTTGAAGCAAGAAGTTTACCCCCAAATGTTAAGGCTGTGCTTCTTGCTAAGTTAAGGGAATATAAATCAGATTTAAACAATCTGAAAACTGAACTTAAAAGGCTTGTATCTGGAAATTTGAATGCAGCTGCTCGTGATGAGTTGTTGGAATCAGGAATGGCAGATACCTTAACGGTTTGTCTGATTCTTCTAGCTTGTTTTTACCATAGTTATAGTATAATTGCAGTTTTGTTATTAGGCACTAAACGAATTGGGTCTGAGAAATTGTTTAAGATTATAGTTGAACCCAGTTGCTAGTTTGATTTTCTATGCCTGAACTTATTGATTATTCAACTGTTAGTCTTGAGGCTCATGCTTATTTATAGATTTTGTGAATTAATTTTTGCCGCTAATGATGATGCTCTTGTAATAGGCATCAGCTGACCAAAGATCAAGACTGTTGACAGCAACAGAAAGATTAAGTCAGTCTGGTGATAGAATCAAGGAAGGTAGAAGAACCATGCTGGAGACAGAGGAGCTCGGTGTTTCAATTCTTCATGATTTGAGTTCACAACGACAGGCACTCTTGCATGCACATAACACGGTAGGTTATTTATTCACCTTATTGTACCCTTTTCATGTCTTTTGATTTATCTTGCTTTAGTATTTACAGCATGTGATCACTTTGTTAACTTTTTCCTATATATAAGTTTTGATATTGCCATATGATATTGATATGGTTTTCCTCATTCAGAAGCATCATTTTTCATCCCTTGGGTGGGTAGTGCCTACTATTTCTTTCTTCCTTTGAGTTTAGCAGTTTTCATTTGTTTTAAACCAAAAATAGAATGAAGTTCTCTAAAAAATTTCCGTTATATTGTGTATAAGTGAAATATTATATTTTTTTAACTCAAGCTATAACGATATTACAGTTGTGCTTATCTGTGGAAGGTTTGAACTTCCAAGTAATTAATAGAACTAACATGGCACTGATATTAACTGCTGGTCGCTGATCTGTTGCAGCTTCATGGAGTGGATGATAACATAGGCAAGAGTAAGAAAATTTTGACTAATATTTCGAGAAGGATGAACAGGAACAAATGGATCATCGGCATCATCGTCTCAGTCCTTGTGGTTGCCATTATCTTGGTCTTGTACTTCAAACTTAAATAGCCAAGCCAACATTCTCAAAAGCTTGTGGTTGTTTTCCTAATGAAGATTTTTTTTGCTAATATCTTTTATTTTTTTCGTGGTTCAAGTTTACGATTGAGTGCTGAATGAAGTTACTTTATTAGGTTCTGAACTTTATGCCTCTTTTTCATTGCTGGGTATGAATTATAAGAATTGTTCGAAGCTGTCTTCTGTATGTAACAGTCACCAAAAAAATTTGTGAAAAAAAATAAGCAAGCTTGTCTTGGATTGTGATTGGCAATTTGGCATGGATTATTGTTCCCACTTGTTACTACAGCAAATACGTCCTTGTACAGTTCATCTACAGTCCATCCTCGAAAATAAAAGGGACTAAGATTAGTTTACATATAATACCAAACGTATTTGATTTGATTCTCTGAATATCACATGTGTGGAAGGCAGAGAAACAAGGATTTTTTTTTTCTAATGTTAAGAACACTTGCACAGGAGTAGTTTTTAATTAACCCCTTACCCAAGAAACATATTTACAAAACTCATCTCTGATACCAGAAATACACTTGCCCTCATATGAAATGGCCGGTTTCCCGTTCTCTCCCGCCACTCTCTCCCTGCTACTTACGCTCCCTTGTACGTGCCTCTGCTCGTCAAGCCTCTCTCACTACCGGGAAATCCCTCCACGCCATAATCCTCACCACGGGTCTCCCCTCAGTTCCAAACACCTTCCTTCTCAACACCCTACTCCATTTGTATGCGGCGTGCGGTGCCACACTATACGCTTGCAAGCTGTTCGATCAAATTCCCCACTCACATAAAGACACGGCAGACTGGACAGCCCTCTTTGCTTGCCTTGCTCGCCATGCAACACCCCAGGATTCCCTGAGTTTATTTGCTAGAATGCGAAAGGACGATGTGGGAATAGATGAGGTGACGATGACTTGCTTGCTCAGTTTGTGCGCGCGGTTGAGGGATTTGCGAATGGGAGTTCAGGGACATGCTTGCGTGGTGAAGATGGGTGTAGGGTTCAATCTCAAGGCGTGTAATGCAATCATGGATATGTATGGCAAGTGTGAGTTGTTAAATGAAGCAAGACGGGTTTTTAATGAGATGGTAGTGAGAAGTGTGGTGTCATGGACAGTCCTTTTGGATGGTGTGGTCAGATGCGAAGGTGTGGAGAAAGGGAGGTTGGTTTTTGATCAAATGCCAGAGAGGAATGAGGTTGCCTGGACGATTATGATAGTGGGTTATGTGGGGAGTGGAAACACGCATGAGGGTTTTTCACTTTTATGCGAAACGGTTTTGATTTTAGGTCTTGGTTTGACTTATGTTACGCTTTGCTCGATTTTATCAGCTTGTGCTCAATCCGGAGATGTAATGATTGGTAGGTGGGTTCATGTTTATGCCTTGAAGAAGATGGGGAAGGAGATAGATGTTATGGTGGGTACAGCTTTGGTGGACATGTATGCAAAATGTGGTAGGATAGATACAGCAATTATAGTTTTCGAGTACATGACCCTGAAGAATGTGGTGGCATGGAATGCTATGCTTGGTGGTTTAGCAATGCATGGACGGGGCAAAGTTGTGTTGGATATGTTCTCAAAGATGATTGAAGAAGTTGTACCGGATGATTTGACATTCATGGCTGTGTTGAGTGGTTGCAGCCATTCAGGGCTTGTTGATCGGGGTTTGCATTGTTTTCATAGCCTTGATTCTGTGTACGGTTTAACACCTAAAACTGAACACTATGCATGTGTAGTGGATCTTCTGGGTCGAGTTGGTCGTTTAGAAGAAGCTCAGAATGTCATCAAGAAGATGCCAATTCCTCCAAATGAAGTTGTTCTAGGATCCCTCTTGGGTTCCTGCAGTGTCCATGGAAAGCTCCAGCTTGGTGAACGTGTTCTGCAAGAGCTAATTCAGTTGGATCCCCACAACACCGAATATCATATTCTTCTTTCAAACATGTATGCTTTAGCCGGAAAGCTTGACAAGGCTAATTCTCTGCGGCAGGCTCTGAAGAACAAGGGTGTAAGGAAGGTACCTGGAATGAGTTCCATTCATATCAATGGCCAAGTTCATCAATTCAGTGCAGGAGACAAATCACACCCACGAACTCGAGAGATTTACACTGAGTTGGACGAGATGATTCGAAGGTTGAGATTGGCCGGTTATACTCCAAACACTGCTTCACAGGTTTTCTCTGGTTGTGATGGAAGAGAGTATAATCCAGGAGAGATGGAAGAGAAGGAGCGGGCATTGTTTCTGCACAGTGAGAAATTGGCAGTCTGTTTTGGGCTAATAAGCACAAGGCCTGGAGCTCGTCTTTACATTTTTAAGAATCTAAGAATATGTCAAGACTGTCACTCTGCTATAAAAGTTGCTTCTGATGTATACAACAGAGAAATTGTTGTCAGAGATCGTAACCGTTTTCATTGTTTCCAGCAAGGTTGTTGTTCTTGTTCTGATTTTTGGTAAGCTAACCATCTTCTTCAACTTTTGTGTGATGTAACCTTTGTGCCTAATCATGTTATGTCATAGTAAGTATATAGAGATCAACGACGTAGTGTTTCATAGTTGTGGTTTAACCATCTCTACAAGCAGCAATAAGAAATGCACATTTTAAGTTTTTACGGTTTTCCAAGCCCTTTTTGAGTCGGATTACAAATTTTCTTCCTTTCTATTCATATTCACCATCACTTCAACCAACATTCAGTAATTGATTACCTTTCAAAGAAATAAAAACCTTCTGGCAACCATTAACTATAGTTTTTATTACAAAATTGAATTAAGAGAAACAGAACTTTTTAAGGAAAGAAATTTTTATAATGATAATGTGATAAAGATAATTGATAGAAGAAAAAAAAATGGATAAGCAAATCACATGGAGTATTAAAATCAATTAAAAAATATGATGTGGTGGATGACAAAGCCTCGTCATATTACTTACCACACCAATTGAATCAAACTTTTTATTCTAACACATTATTGTGTTCTAAATATAAACTCTTAATTACTAACTAAAAAGTTGAATTCCTCTATTAAATCCATGCCTATACCATTAAGTCGTAGATGGTATGACCCTTAAGGCATCGGGGATGTAGCTCAAATGGTAGAGCGCTCGCTTTGCATGCGAGAGGCACGGGGTTCGATCCCCCGCATCTCCATTTAATTTTGTTTTTTCAGTGTTGACCAGAGTGGCAGAATCACCACCTGTCAATGAAAAGTTTTTTTTGTTTCATGAAAACTGGCACCACCAAACTTAAAAAATTTTCTCCTCAAATTTTCATTAAAAGTGTACCACTAACATGAAAACAAAATTTACATCCATTTCAAAGTAGACTTGCATTGGAAATGTAGCAACAAAATATTCCAAAATGCACTCCTCCTGAAAGTGCAGCCATATTTTTTTGATCTTTATCCAGTGAAAAGTTCTACCCAAGAGTACTTTTCACTCAAAGAATGTAAAACTTTTGATAAATCCTAATAAGCAATGAATTACTTCAGAACACTGCCTCATGTCCTCAGTATCATCTTAGTTTGCTCTTCGCTTTTGACCCACACTAGTTAACTCAGCTTCTTCCCTTAGGTCTCTCCCTCTTGAACTCACTATAATCTGCAAGCAAGCTGCCATTAACTTCATGCTTCATGTTCTCCACCAATCTCGTTAACACCTGTTTAAGAAAAATTTATATTATAGAGGTATTCTCAGAACATTAAACTTATAAAAATCTGATCAAAAAAGTTGTAACAAGAAAAGTGTTCCAGGGTCTAACCAACTCTGCAACATTGCGGCGAACATCTTCAGGAATCAGAGCAAGCACAGGAGGCAGTACAAAGCCTATATTCATCTCTAGTTGACCTTTAAGCCGGCTTGTTGCTCCCCGTCTGTCAGAGTATAAAGCTCCTTTTACACCAAGAGAAAATTCTGATGGCTTGAGAATGTTATCAAGCCCTTGGAGCTCCCATCTTGTCTGAAAAAGAATGGCTTTGGTATACATCCAAAGAGTGTTTTCAAAAATTACTACAGAAGTTTATGACTTACAATGTCAAGCTCAAGAACCTTTTTTATATGACTTGGAACTCCTAGAGGGTAGTCTTTCCCTTCTGTTTTGCATCTCAATCTCATATCTATTATCGGCCAGACAGTCAGGAAGAGGTATTGTATAGGCAACATCTGAATTCTCCACTCTTCCTGCACAAATTATATTATTTTGTTAAATTCCTTCAACTGTCAACGAGGATATGCTATGACTTCTATTTATCATGATATGAGAAGTGTCTAAATGCAAAGAAATGCTGAGGTTACTCTATGGACCAACAAGCCTTGAAAGCCTAAGCTTGAGCACCTTCCATCTTATTGCTAATGAACTAAAATCAAATAAGTTTTTGTTGATCAAGCTCACAAAACTTGTACAACCTCAAACATAGAAATCTTGATTGATCATAAACATCTAGACATGTTTCAATAGTGAACTGCTTAATGGTCACTGAGCAGTGTTTTTCTATCTATTACACAGATAACTTACCCAGCTGCTTTATATTCATCCTCAGTAACTCGAATAAGATGACTTTCACAAACTTAATACTCTTAGCCAGTAGAATATTAGTGTGGCTATGTCAACTAGAGCTACAAGGTTAGGTTTGACCACAAAATTATTCAACATATTGTCAAAAAAAAAAATGTTGCAATCGCGATAAACCGCTCCCTCACCACTAGTACCCTTTTATTTGTGGCTCAAATCTGTTCCTATACATGCCAGAGGATACAGTTGCTCCTATGGAGCTTCCATTGAGAAGAGAATCATTACTAAATTCCACTGAACAAAGAAAAATCAGCAGTACTTCTTTCCATTCCCACTTCATTTTGACAATCTTGCGAGGTTTCCATAGTACTCGTAGGTTGACATTCAGCAAAGATGATCATAGTTATACCAATTGTTATCAATATCAAAATGCCTCCAACCAACCAAAACTTTTCAATAGATGGAAAATTCGAGCATGCAATCCTCTGATCACAAATTTAACCAACAAAACCATATAATACAGAATTTATGCCTAAAATTCATATTTCCTTGAATTTAACCTAAAAAATACGGGCAGAATTTTCTGTCTCAATAACTATAATAAATGCATTAAAAATTTAAGAATTGATATGCACCACTAATAACGTCGAATGCTACAAGAATCATAAAAGTGAACTCTAGTCGATCTAAATGTGCACAACAAAGCAATGGTGAGAAATCAAACTAAATAACATCATAAACAAACCTTATTAAGTTGCTGGCTTCTTCGTTTGTCAGGAAAAATCGCTTTAAAAACTCTGGGCTTATCATCCAAGTACTGATCAAACGAAGCCTGAAACCACCTTTAACTTCAATCAAAACCCAGAAGTGACCAACCCCACATAAAATCACAAAGACAAACAAAAAATAAACAAAAGGGTACCCCAGGAGCCTCGTAGAGAGGAATATCAGTAGAGATTCTTGAAGAGTAAGTAGCAGGCTCCATTGCCATGTGGCCCTTGACCGCTACAAGTGGCTGCTGTCTTTTCTGGTTTAAAAACGTTGCATGGCAATGGTGTTGCCGCCACTCTTGCTTCTTCTTCAGCCTGCTAAGTTTCCCACCAGGTAGTAGTTGTTGTTGTCGTTTGCATGGCGCAAAAGAAGTTGCGGCAATTTTACTCATTTTTGGTTTCGACGGAGATTGAGGAAAGTGCTTTTAGTGGAGTTTGGAAGTACAAAGATAAGCATATATCTGATCGCGCTACTGTTTTGTCCACGTGGCATTCTTACACTACTCCTGTCAGTGGAAGATGGGTCTACAATTTGGTCTTCTAAGACTTGTTTTGTTTCTTTGTTTAAGAGCCTGTGGTTGTGTTTTACTTACTGTTCTAAATCACAAGATTCATGTAGATGTTACCTGTTGGACAAAGATTTTGATTGAAAAATTAATGAGCTGAAATCGAAATCAAAGCCCCATATGATTACTAAAAGTGTATCTGCATATTCAAACAAGGGCGGAATTTGATTGATAGCTTAACAATGACAGTACTACAGACAATATTTCGAGTACCTATTTAGGAAGAAAATTGGCTCATTGTAGATTTTTTTGAGGATACCCATCACTGCATCCCCAAGTCAGTACATCAGCCATTTTAAGAATAGAAATATTCTTTAGAACACAAGGATGTACCTAAAACTTTGCAATTGTCTGATGTCTCACCACTTGAACATGACCATGGTCAATGGCCATTGTTTCTAAAATTGATATCGTACAGGACAAAAGCGATGAACAAAGTATCAAAGTACATTATTTTAGCTATAACCATCTCATTACAAACTTTCCAATAATATAAAAAATAAAATTGAAATCCATTAAAATTCTATTAAAAAGGAAAAGAAAAGAAAAAAGAAAAATCCCTCTGGCATCGAGCAGCATGGTTGATCACCCAAAAAGATCATACATAAAGGGACATAGCTTAACATCCCTCAATATCTCTGACAAAGAAAAGTTGAAGTAGCCGTGGCACACACCTAAGAAATCAGTGACATCAATTGCCTAATTATTTGCTGAAAATCTTCTGCTCATCACCTTCAATTGTAACCTCTAAGCAGAATATGGTACCCTCAGAGCCATTTTCTGGGCTAGCCACGGCCTGTGAGGGTCTGGATCGATAAAGTTATGCATGAGAAACTGATCTGCTTCTTCATCTATCAGTTCTCTGGCCCACATTACACGATTTGAAGGGACGCTACCTGGCCCAAAACACCTGCAAATTTGATTGAACAGTCAAAAACTAATTTAACTGTGAGGACCACATAAAAATGATTCAACAGTGTAATAGCAATCAAATGGTTAGCAACCCCAATTCTGCTGAATAGGTTACATATTTCATGGTTCATGAAGATAAAGGGTCACTCGGTAACTAGTTTCACTAAACAACAACAGGCTACTTTCACAATATACAAGTTTGTCATCCACACTTGCTCCAAGCTAGGGCACATGCAGTAGAAACAACAAAATTCTTTAAACAAACAGTTCTTAAACTTGATAATTTGCTTCGGTCCATTAAAAAGCTATCTGAATTTGAAAAGCTGTGTGTAAAGATGAGATACCTGTACTCGTAAAAGCAAGCACTTCTCTCATTCTCAGCTTTGCCCCAGTTATTCCAGCCCACATGTTTGACACACGCATCCATGTATGTATATGCAAAGACAACCCTTCCAAAAGGCCCCCATGGGCGTCCAAGGTATGTATATGAATTCCCTCCATTCCCAGTGATCACACATCTACAATATTTTGGAACTGTTATGAGAGTAAAACCTAACAGCAATAGGATTATAGAGAGCAATAAAAAAAAGGGACCAAGAATACAATTAAATAACTTAGATATCTTGGTCAGCCTTTATTTTTTCAATATAATATCAGTCTTGTTGTTTTATAAAAATCATATCCTCCGGCTTCAGCGTCCTACAATGAGAAATTTAATTGAAGAATGTAAAATATAAGACCAGATCTCACAAGAACACATCGGACATGGAAATGTCCAGAAAATTCACATTCTATGTAGTCTCAGAAAATTTTAAACACTCATGTAAAAGGGTACCTAACCTAAGCGAATAATTTGCTACTTTTCACTCGAATATGACAGCTTATAGGGCACTTTAGATTAACAGGTATAGAAAATGACCTTTAACAATGACCATGTATTCCATCAAGATAGTACAAAGTTATATTCAAGTTGCTAAAGTGTAAAAAATCTTTTAGGAGTTAATATAAGCGAAAAGGATCAACAACAAACCTCAAAAACACATAACCAGTTGTCTCCTGAGAAGATTTCCTGCTTTGTGCAGTTATAAAACCTGGTGCCTTGCAGTGGATATGACAATGCTCTATGAGAGCTGTACTATTCCCGAAAATGAAATCAACGCTTCCTTCAATATAGCAATCTTTCAGGTACTGCTTTCCATGATGTAAGTACAGAGTATCCTGCATGAAAATTGTAAAAAGTTATGTATATGATATCCTACTGAATTATTCTGTAAATAAAAAAGACTTTTATAGGCAATCAATCTGCATATACACGAATTTAGGTCGCCAATCACTGCTTTCAGTTGATAAATACTAAATTCATTTTCCAAATAGAAAAAATTCACTTGATAACAAAATATTTCATCCAAGAATTTTTTTTTTCAATCAATAAATTTTGTAATAATTTTTATTTCCTGGGATACTCGTTAATGTTTCTGACAGATTGAATGTCTTGTGCCCAAAAGACATCATTGCTTCAATCAGAAAGCCTAAAATTCATTCATATTGCTTAAGAAGCATCTCATTTTACATTAACCTTGGCTAAAAAGTTGTTCCATAATAACGAAAAAATAGGAATAAAACATGCTGCACTCTATTCGTAAAGAAAATTTTAAATATATGCCATGATTGACTCTTATAAGTAATTATATCATCAAAAAAATATGTTTGGAGGACTAATTATGTTGCTAAGAATCTAATATTTTCTAGTAATATTTCATAAATTCCTTATCCGTAAGACCAATTGAATCAAATATTTAATGTACCTGCCACCCGAGAAACCTACAATTGTAGAAAGCACATCGATCTGCTGTTACTCTAATTGCCACCGCTTGGCCAGAACCCTTATTAGGAAGACAAAGATAACAGAGAGGAAAAGTTCAATCATTATAACTTTAAAGCACTTACAGAAGATTTTACTAAAGCATTTACAGATTAAAACCAATATTAACTCAAATTGTGCACTTTGAACAATACCAAAATACAAGATAAAAAGAAATTTAACGTACATAATGCAATTTCAGACATTCCAAGGATTCATAAAGCAAATACAAAAAAAAAAAAGCAAACTCTAACCAGGCCCAGACTCCCATGATACAATTTCAAGCATCCCAACCCCAAAATACATATGATTAAAACCAAAACATATCTAGAACAAGCATCATTCTGCAACATGGACGGTATCATTCAAAACGTTAAGACCGAGAATGACCTTATATCGTTATCTAAAAACCTCTTTTTTTATAAGAAGAAACAATTGAAAGTAACAAATTCTAAAACTCTTAGACAATAAGTCTCCACATTTTCACCCAAGACTCAAATAGCAAACACTGAGAAACTCATTAAACATAAAAAAGATGATTAAACAAAATATATACCATTCCCATCACAAATGAATGGACAAGTTTCAAATTGATTGTGCAAATCAACAAGATTAAAAGGACGAACTCAAACTAAGCTAAACTAAACTAAACTACCTCAGGTGAGGAGTTCTCGAAAGTGATATTCTCAGCAATGAAATCCTCTCCTTCCACGATCACACTTCCACACCCAAAAGTTCCAGTCCCAATCACCCTCGCAGCCTGCAAAATGCCAAAAACAAAGGAAAATCACACGTTTCAGAAACCCAGATAAGAACCGCACAAAAACTCCATGAACCCACTTCACAATTCATTTCAACCTGGTGATGTTCTATTTTAGTGGCGGTGTTGTTCCATGTAAGCACCGTACTTTCCGGGCAAATACCCGCGAGAGTGATCAGATTCTTTGTCTTGGGCACGTACACGGGCTGTCTGTATACCCCCGGCGTCACCCGGATGACCGTCCGACACGTGTTGCAGAGAGGGACCATATCTATGGCCTCCTGCACCGTCCTGTAGTCCCCGGAGCCGTCCTGCGCGACCGTGACCACACAAGACGCCATTGACAGTAGAGAAAGAGCGTTTCAGTTATGCGGTTTTTGTTAGCGGTGGCGAACTGGCGATGGGATCGATCAAGGAAATGAAACGCAGACAAAGAGAAAAGGTTTATTTATGTACGAGAATCTGTTGTTGATGTACGTCAAAGCTTTGTCCAAAGTTAGAAGAAGAATCAACCTTGAACTACCTTGGACTGGGTTTTGTTGTTTGGTTAAGAAGAGGTTACTGCAGAGGTGTCCTTTCCTTCACTAACCATGTGGCTCCTTTTTGGACGGAGGAATGGAGGAAGGCGATCTAGATATTATTAAAATTTTAATTGCAGAATTTTATAAATAAATAATTAAAAATTTATATCTAAACGATCCATTACTTTTTATAACGTAACTGAAATCTCTAAGTTGATGTTTTAAAAAAGATTACACATCTATAAATTTTATTCACCCAGAGATAGACATGATGATACTATATATATTTTTTTAAGTTCTATAATCATGCGCCAAAAATTGACATATTGGCAAATATCAAGATATTATGATATGTCACATGTTTAAATAATCCCTTTAATTTAGATCATTTTATAATTATTTCATTTCATTTATAAGAGATTTGGTGTTTTTATTGAATGTCCAATCAAGTACAATCCTTGAAGTATAAAAAAACATTGCACTCGTCAACTCATGTAACCAATAGGTAAATAACTATTTAATTTGCAAAACATGTTAGACTCAAGTAAATAGTAAAGTCAAAATCATGAACGAAAATTGTTGATTTTAGAAAAAAAATTATCAAAATCCTGAACGAAAATTGTAAAGTCATGGATAATTATTTTAATTGATTATAAATACAAGGATGATGTTACCGAGAAAAGGGAGATATTTTTCATTAAAGTGGCCACACTCCATCCAGTATCGGCAACACGTGTCGCCTCTCGACCCATTTACGATTAAAACTAAGCCAGTCTAACCGCCCACTTGGGCCCAATTCTCACGTCCAAAACGTCGTCGTTTCAACCCAGAATGTCACCACTCTGATGAACAGGATATTTACTCTCGATCCCCTAACAAATTTTAAAGAAATTCAAACATCCCACTTAATATAAACTAATATTAATCTTTTAAAATTTAACTTCTATTAATTATATTTAATGATACTATAATAAAAACTCATAATAAATATATAAATACCTCTATGATATATCTAAAAGTAACAATCGTATCC
>JANKKB010028091.1:0-13032 GCA_026225775.1 Bursera palmeri | reverse complement strand
TCTCTCTAATCTTCAAAAACGTTTTCCTGGTTTTCCTGTAAATAGTTTAATAAAGCTTTACCAGGCTAGATGGGATAGATTAAATATGCTAATGACCAAAGGTATGCCTGCCGATGTTCGTTGGTTAATTGAAGCAAAGGCCCGAATAGGTGGTGAATTGCCTGATTTAAATTTTTCATTTTTGCCTGGTTTAGGAAAAAACCCTTACACAAAAAAAGGTAGAGCGAAAAGGTTACAAGTCTGTTACAAATGTGCAAGATGAACTTGTAATCAGCGATGTCGGTCTATAGGAATTACTTCCATAAATCGAGATAATAAAATTCAATTCATAAAGAATGGCATGAGTAAGGAGTCTTTAGATAATATCTTATTGACTCTTGAGACGCATATTTAAAATTATTATTTGGTAAATGAAATATATTTAATATTTAATATATATTTCATTTATTAAATAATTTTAGTAAATTAAGCAAGTAAATTTTAGTAAATAATTTACTAAAAACTAAATAATTTTAGTAAGTGAAATTATTCAGTAAATTATTTAAATTTACAAAACTTATTTAGTATATGAAATATATCTTTATTATTTTTTGTAAATTTTTTTAAATTTTAAAGATTTTATTTTATTTTGTATTTTAGTTAATAAAATATCGATAATGCCCTGACAATGTTAATTAATTTCATAGGATTACCAAAAATAGGGATCTTTATGTTATTTAATGATTAATGAGGGTTGCTATTTAATTATCCTAAGTTTTTACTATATTACTATTAAATATGACTAATGGAGGTTATGATTTTAGGGATTTTGTGTTAGTTTTTATTCAATGGGGTGTTTCACTTTGCAAAAAAATTTTGATGGGGGGTTGAGATAAATACCCTTATATGAATTCCAAAAAACTCTTCACAAATTTCTTTTTTTAATACACTTAGACATTTAATTTAAAAAAAAAAATTGAAAGTTTATCTAAAAGATCTGAATAACTTAAAAATGAGATATATAATGAATACAAAATTAATATTTTGATGCTTAAAACAAAAGATAATACACAATTAAAACATAAATGTTTTATTAAAAATTAATGAAATTAGTGAAATTTCTATTAAATAAGATTTTAAGTATACCATATGGATCTATTTTTAAAATTATTTTTTAACAAAAATTTAGTTATTCTAATTTTAAATTATTGAGTGTATTTAAAAACGGGGTTTAAAGATCATTTTTAAGGGGTTGATCTAGCCTCACTCATTAATTTTTTGTAATCCTAATTAACAATGTAGCTTGTGGGTTCATAGACTATCTGTTCAAAAAAATTATTAGCTATTCACTAAGATTAATTAACGAAGTTTCAAGCTAACCTTTTGAAATAATTGGCATGTTGCAGATGCATGCACCATTAACAATGGAAGGGATATATAGACGTCATGTTATTGCAACATCTCCAACTGGAAAACAGAGTACATCAAACCTACAGACAGATTAAAATAAAATAAACACTTCAGAATCTGATGAAACAGTTTGAGCATATAGGCTCTTATTAAAATTATCAAAGCGAGGATCCATCATATGCTTGGATTGACAGAAGCATAAGTCATGATGCCAGGCTGTCGTTCAAATTTGTCCATGTCTTCCTTGGACAATCCCACCCATGCTTCTATGCCATGCCCATCGCAACTGTCTAAGAGAACTGCAACGTTGTCAAGCCTCATGCTAGTGCTTACCCAAATTGGCTTTCCCCACCCAAAATCAGCTTCATAGAATGGAAATCTACACCAACCACTGACACCAAACGTCAGAAGTTCTGTACCTAGAAAACTTTTGGCTGCTTTTCTTAAATGATCCACCAGCGCACCACCTTCATAAAGTTTCCTCACGTAGTTGTCATTGATCATCTTTATCGATTCCTGAAGCTTTCCTGCTATACATTTACAATCATCACTTATTGTCTTCTCCAAAGGCCAAGTTATTCTTGCCGCTTGGTAGATGTTCCCAATGCATTGTTCGGGAAATGGTGGGTCCATTCTCTTTCGAAGATTCACAGGAATTGAAGCTGTAAAATACTTTGGACAAGTACTAGATCGATCTCTTTCTTTAGCAGCAGCTATCACAGCGCCCAAAATAAGCGTGGAGACGGCCTCAAAACGTGTTGCACCCTCCAAATTACATGAAGCCTGGTTGATTTTCTCTCTTAAAGCAGAAATCTTAGCACCATCAAAAGCAAACCTTTTTCTTATGACTTCGTTGGTTGAAAATTTTTTTTCAAAAATACTCTTCATTACGCCTGATAATTCGTCTTGTGGAGGGAAGATGGAGGAGCAATCAAAAACTAGATCATCGTTAGCGACATAAAGATCGGAACCTCGAGCTATTGTAGCCCAATTCTTGATAAAGTTTGCTGCAGCTGATGCGTCAGCAATGAGATGTTGAAAGCTAACAGCAATTGCCACCCCGCCACAGTCAAAGCTATTGATCTGGACAGCTAGGTTGGGCTGACTACTCAACGTACTATTCGAGCAGTGGCATGGGCATAGTTGTTCTAGCATATCCATATCTGGCTGTTTGAGGATCTCAGCCATCTTGTTGGCTACGTGAGTTTCGATAAAGATAGCACCAGAATCATCACAATCAACAGATTGATCATCTTTAACTCGTCCCGCGAAAGGGTAGTAGTGGGTTAATGTTTCTGAAAGTGACTTCTTGAGGTGATCAAATTGAGAGGCTTTGGTGGAGCTTGTGCAAGCAAGTTCTGAGTAGAAGAGAAGTATGGAGTAATAAATACAAGGGGTAAGCTGATCGAGAGCTGAAAGCTTATGAACTCTCAAGTGAGATGGGGTTGGAGAAGATGGTTTGATGATCTCAGTAGAAATGGTACGGACCTCCATGTCTGAGTCTGAGTTCTGTTTTGAGGAAAATTATATATATTCTTTTGTATGCAAAAGCTAGAAAAGATGGTGCAAGTTTTATATATGAATTTGCTTCTACTGTTCAATCACGCTGACCACATTCTACACGTGAAAAGATTTACAAATGTAAAAAATTGGCTTTCAATAAGAACAAGAAATAATTCATTTAGCGTAGACCAGGCTTGCATTCAAGTCATGAATGATTTAAAAACTAAAAAAAACAAGAAAATATATTGCTTACTTATACCACCCGCCACCATTAACAAAGTAAATAAGAAAAAGCATAGCAACCTTCTCTTTCTGGGTAAAATCCTTCGTTTTCTGGGTATAATTCTTTGCCGTCGGCCTGGTTTTAAAGGTCTTTACCTTTCCATCAATCCCTCTAAGTGTGAGACTATCTACACTTTACAGAAACAATCTTTTACAAATAAATTTTACTATTAAATACTCTTTTAAGTAATTTAATTAATGACATCATCTTCAACCTTCATCTGTATTCATATAAATCCTAATTCTTTTAGAAAAATTTCATCCAAATTAAATAAATCCTAATTCTTTTTTAATCTTTTTCATCCCAATTAAATAAACATTTAGTAATTATCAAACGATTGAATGATAAATATCTGAAAATATGTAATTTTTTTTTTTTTTGCAATTAATTCTTTTCATATATACCTAAAATATACTGATGAAATCTAATTCAAAGATTTAAAAACACTAAAAACTACCCATAACTCAATGTTTACACTTTACACGACGCATTGGCAAAGATAGAGACATGAACAAAGAAGTCTTGATGTTTTTTTGGGCAATAGGAGAAGTAGTGGAGGAAGAAGCGGTTGGGAAGCACCACCAACGAAAATAAGGACAGTACCCTATCTCAGCTGCCATTGACTTTTTCCATGATAGCTCTTTTCTCTCCTTCTTAGGTTAGATAAAAATGAATGAAAACCATAAGAAATATTAATAACTTACAAGTTTTTGGAATTAAGAAGGGTGTATAAAATTTAATAATTTATTTTTGAAAAAATACTAATAATTGTATAAATTTTTTGGATATTCGTAACATTTTTGTCCATAAGAAAACATATAAATCATCCTAGTCAAACCAAATATTTGAAAATTTACGAAAATCATTTGCTCGTGGGATCAGCTTGAGTGAAGAGAAGGGAATATTACAGTACCAGTGCTTTTCTGTCCATGAGCTTTGGTTTTTAGAAAAGAAAAATCACAATTTGACTTTGTGCTAAATGTTAATGTAATTACAAAAGTCAAAAATGATATCAGATTCTTATATATGTTTATTTATAATAAATTAATAGGTGGGACTATATGAACCTCCGAAACTCTCTCCACATCCTTTCTCTAAGTATGCTAAATGTTACATTTTTTTTAAATATTAAAAAATTGTGTTACTTTAAAAAATAACGTATATAATCAATAAATTAATCATTAATAGATTAATTTAGTTCTATAAAGGATAAATAATGTAGTTCCTTTATTAAATTTTTTTTTATTGAAATTGATGAAGAAAGCGGTGTATTATTTGATGAATCATGTCGATTATGAATAAATATTTATTTTGATAATAATTTTCTATTAAATACAGTAATAAGTTATTGAATTTTATTAGTTTTATAAAATTATTTTTTAAATTATTTATATTTTGAATGAAAAATTGGTCATTCTAATTTTGAATGCACTTAGAAAATGGGGTGTTGAAAGCTTTTTAAAAATTTCATGTAACATCATCCTAAATTAATAGATTGGGATTCTTTTAACACAAACTTTGATAATATATTGAATGGACAATTTTATAATCATTATGTTTATGTAATCAAATAGTTGAGATTTAAAATTAAAATGTTACATTTACGTTAAGATATTATATCAAGAATTTGTTTTAAAAGATCCTCAACCATTAATATATATAGTGATTAATTTCTTTAGTGTATTTCTTTGCATCATGTCTCTTAGTGTAAAAATCAGTGAATTAACCTAATCTGTGCTGGAAAATTTCTGTGGACACAGAATACAAGATCTTATTGGATTTAATCAAGATACGCACAAACTAATTCGAGACCATGGTTAACCAAAAAAAAATATATATATATATATATCACTATGCTCACTCGTGTTAAACTAATGGCTACGAATATATATATACTTGTTTCCTCTTTCCTCGGTATTTTCAGCAAGTAGTGACATGGTAGTGATCACATAGATATCTAGCTCCATCTTTCTTGGTTTCAACAAGATCACGGGTTTGTGCGTTGAAATAAATAGCATAAGTGTAACAATATATAAGATCACGGGTCACGTTGAAATGAGCAGCAAAATTAACAAATGTTGGTTGGAAATCGATTCTCTTGTAAAAGTTTACTTAACTATATATTGACGAATTATGAGGGCAACGTACAATATAGGAGTAGCTCATAGACTTTTAGATGTTTTAATTTTTATATTATCCTATACAGTATAGAATCCTCGTTTTTATCTAATCTTAAAGTTGCTAAATAAAATATCATTAATTTAGATCCTTATTAGAATATAATGATTGCATTGTTTGAGAGGATCGAGTTCTTTTGCTCTCAAAAAAGTATGCTCATATTGTTAAAGATCTCATGGAAACGATTGATGTTTTCACCTTCTTATAACAATAGCTTTTTTATCGTCTTCTCTTGAAAATAAATGCTTATGATTTCACTTTAAGAAATACTAGTTAAATAAATATGATATATCACGTTACTAAATAGAGGTGGAGTTCCAACCCCGCATACTTCGTTGTAATATTGATAGTGGTTAGAATTTCTATTTTTTAGTTTTTAGTCCTCACTTTCTCAACTCATTTTCTTAATCAGATTTTAAGTATGGATTAGGTTAATATTACTTAATTTTTTTAACTTAATTTTATATACTAGTTGATAGCAGTTCATTTTTCTACTCTAATAGTAAAAAAAGTTACTGAGTTGACAGAAAAAAAAAATTTTTAACTTCTATTTCTAATTCATAAATTGTAATAAATCATTATCTATCAAATAGTGTGTTAAATTAAGTAAAAAAAATAAGTTCTAATAATCTGACCCTTTAAGTATTTATTTATAGTAATACGTTAATATATCATCAAACTAGTTAAATAAACATGATGAGCTTGTTTAATTCTGATGAACACTTAGCTAGGAAAACTGATTGTTTATTTTTGGTTATGCCAAGGGCTAGGGTATTATTCAACTCGTAGACTATTAACGCAAATGGGACAGTTAATTTAGAAATGTGTCCTAGAAATAGCAATGAAGTTTAAGAAATGAAAAATATACCTCAAGCACAAGCATTGGAGGTCTTTTATATATATATATATATATGCAATGATTAACGTAAGACTTGACATATGTCATGCAATGACATAAAAAAATTACTTTTTAAATTTTCTTTTCTACCCATGGATTGTAATAAATCAATAGCTATCGAGGGATGTGTGAAATTAAATAAAAACAATTAAGTCCTAATAATATGACTCATTAAATATTTAGGACAATTTTGTAAGATCATAAACATAAATGGGCATTTCTTTGGTAGATTTTTAACATTTAGGGGTATTTTTGTTAATTATACACATATAGGGGTCGTGTTTACTTATTTTAAATTTTCAAAATCCCAGAACCGGCAGTTGCCCTTTCTGGACTCGATGTAGCTTTGTCGATGCCCTCTAGTGGGATGATGGTTGATCCTAAGATCAAGGGATTATCTTTTAAGAAATTCAGAGAGCATGTATCGAACACATGTGGCATGAAGACATCATTATAATTAAGACATAACTTTATCTAATTTTAAGTTGGTTAAAAAAATAGATGGAAGACACTACCCATTGCAAGGCATTTAGAAAATGTATACAACATTGGGCTCTTAGGGCCTATTTATTTGGGCTTATTCAAGTAGACCTTATAAATTAGATCTTATTAGAGTAGAGTTTGTGTCAAGAGCCTATTAATGAAGCAACAACTGGTACCATAAAGAAGCGGCCATAAACTGGAGAGCTTTGAATAATTTGAAAGATCATTTAAAAATTCAGTATTTTTATTAAAAAATTATTAGTTGTTTGATTGGATAAATATATAAATAATTATTAATGTTAAATTGCCATAAGAGTTTTGTTAGGAAGGAAGAATTATGAAAATCTTTTAAAATATGGTAAGGGTATCCTTAATATTTTACAACTTTAAAAACTCTCAAAAAGAGTTTATCCCAAATGCCTTAATTTTCCAAAATATTAGTATCCGAAAAGCCTAAACAAATTACTATTTTCCAAAATATTTGGACCGTTCACCAATATTCTGAACGATACGATTCAAGTAATTACAATATGCACTTTAATGCAATACTAGTCTTCAGTGACAGGAATATGGTGCTACCACCGTATATCCACCACTGCCTATGCTCAATTGCTCACCTTTGGCTGGCTGCACATGCACCATTAATAGTGGAAGATCATGGAATAGACTGTATATTATTATAATATATCCAACAGATTAGGGTACACCAAAGTAAAATTACAGATTAAAGTAAAACAAACACTTCTGAGTGACTGAAATCTGATCCAACAGTTCGAGCAAAAAGGCCCTTATTAAAATCTCAAAATGATGATAATACATCATACGCTTGGATTCAAAGAAGCCCAGGTCATGATGCCAGGGTCTCGTTCAAATTTGTCCATGTCTTCCTTGGATAATCCCACCCATGCTTCTATTCCCTGCGCATCGCTACTATCTAAGAGAACCGCAGCGTTGTCCAGCCTCATGGTAGTGCCTACCCAAATGGGCTTTCGCCACCCAAAATCAGCTTCATAAAATGGAAATCTACACCAACAACTGATACCAAATGTCTGAAGTTCTGTACTAGTTAGAAAATTTTCCGCTGCCTTTCTCAAATGATCCACAAACTCCCCACCTTCATAAAGTTTAGTCACGTAGTTGTCATCGATCATGTTTATCGATCCCCGAAGCTTTCCTACTATACATTTATAATCATCACTTATGGACTTCTCCAGAGGCCAAGTTATTCTTGTCGTGTGGTAGATGTTACCAATACATTGTTCTTGGAATGGTGGGTTCATTCTCTTCCGTAGATTCACAGGAATTGACGCCGCCAAGTACTTAGGACAAGCATTAGATTGATCTCTTTCTTTAACAGCGGCTATCACGGCACCCAAAATAAGAGCGGAGATGGCCTCAAAACGTGTTGGACGATCCAAACTCGACCCATTGTTGATTTTTTCTCTTAGAGCAGCAATCTTAGTACCATCAAACGCAAACCTCTTTCTCACAATTTCTTTGGTTGAACAATGCTTTTCAAAAACACTCTTCATTAAACCTGATAGGTCTTGTGGAGGGAAGATAGAGGAGCAATCAAAAACTACATCATTGTTAACGATATGATGATCAGAACCTCCTCGGGCAATTGCAGCCCAGATCTTGATAAAGTTTGCAGCAGCTGACGCGTCGGCAATGGCATGTCTTAAGCAAACAGAGATTGCCACTCCGCCGCAGTCAAAGTAATTGACCTGGACACCTAGGTTGGCTCGAGTAGTCAACGTGTTATTCGAGTTGCATGGGGATAGTTGTTCTAACGTATCCATTTTTGGTTGCTCGAGGATCTCAGACATCCTCTTGGCCACGTGCGCTTCAATGAAGATAGCACCAGAATCATTACAATCAACAGAATATTTATCATCATTGACTCGTCCCGCAAAGGGGTAATAGTGGGTTAATGTTTGCGAAAGTGAGGTTTTGAGGTGATCAGACTGCGAAGTTTTTGTTGTACTTTTGCAAGAACGTTCTGAGTAGAAGAGAATTATGGTGGCGTAAATGTCAGGCGCCAACTGATCTAGAAGTGAAAGCTTATGAAATCTTGAGTGAGGAGGGGTTGGAGAAGACGGTTTGATGATTTGTGCAGAATTGGTATGGACCTCCATGGTATGAATGGTATGCAAAGCTAGAAAAACCGATCATGCTTTTATACATGAATTGGGGCGCTCCCTCTGTAAATTAACACGATCACACGTTCTACTCATGGAAGATTTAAAAATGAAAAAATTGACTTTGAATGAGAAAGAAGAAATCATTGGCTTCCGGTTTAAGTAAGATAACTCTTGCAATCCATTAAAGAATTTAAGAAATTTTCCGGTTGATAAAAAGAGATTACAAGCGAAACTAAAGTATAAATTAATATTTTGTTAATCACAATCACAATATAAGTTAAAAATGATTTTAAATATATATTATATATTTGACTTTGAATTACAAGAACTAACAAGAAAAGATACTGCATGCTAACGTGTGCCCTCGTGTAGAATCCAAATAAGAGAAATGTTAATTCAGAGGAAGATTTAGGAAATTATTTTCTATATATTCATTAGACTTAAAAAAAAAGGTATATACATGCCCTGATTCCAAGAATACCGTGAACCATTTAGTAAAAAGTTATCTATTGACCATAACGCACCAATTTTGTTTTAAATAAAAGTTTTAACTTTCTTAAATTCTAATATCTTAGAATTCCACTTATTTTAAAAAGCATTTAATTTATCATTTTTTTTAGTAGTTACTTTTATTGTTACATGTGAGATTTACATTTTATTTAATATTAAATAAGATCCCACATAGATAAGGAATACAATAGGTGAAACCGAATTACTAAGTCCTACATTGTTCAGGAAACTTATTTGAGAACTCTATATTAGAAAGTGAATTCCTTAACTTTAAGACTCATTCTAAGTTAACATTTAAGTTTATTTATCTCATTAAAAGAAATTTTCTTTAGGTGGTCTAGTTCTCTTTACCAAAAGTTTCATTGAGGTTCTGGGACGAGTGGGGGACATTATACGTGTAAAGTTAAATTGCTATATTTTGAATGGTTTTGAACTTTGAATTATTTGTTGTTTTAGATTAAATTTTTATATATTTTATACTATTGTTTATATGTTAAAATCATCTATTTTTAACTAAAATAATTTGGTTAAGTCATTTTTCTGAAATCAAAATATTTCTAAAATGTTTTTAGTAGCCAAGTAATTGGAGCTTGCACTTAACGATTCCAAAAGAGTAAATATTTGCCAGCCTCATGACTTTTGAGGAATCATTTACTGTAAGCTCTAAGTACTTGGCAAATGTTTGTAAATGTTTGTAGAGGCATTTAATGAAAAATATTTAAGAAAAGAAAATATTTTGATTTCAGAAAAATGACTTAAAAAAATTATTTTAGTTAAAAATGGAAGATTTTAACAAATAAACAATAGTATAAAATATATAAAAAACTAATCTAAAACAACAAATAATTCAAAGCTCAAAATCATTCAAAACATAACAATTTAACTTTACAACACATATTATACTTGAATAAGTATACGTGTGATGTTACTTCAACCGATACCTCAAAAGAAAACTATAACTCTGCTGTCACTCGTCCCAAAGCCTCAATAGAATTTGTGGTGAAGGGAACTAGTCCACCCAAAGAAAATGTCTTTTAATGAGATAAATAAGCTTAACTTGAAGCTAAAGAACTCACTTTTTAAGATAGAGTATCCACACTCTATTTATTGTTTCCTCGAGTAATGTGGGACTTAGTAATTCACTCTCCTATATAGAGTTCCCAGACTCCACCTATTATATTCCTAATCGATGTGGGATCTTATACAATATTAAATAAAGGGTAAATCTCATATGTAACTAGTAAAAAATGATTAATTACATGCTTTTTAAAATAAGTGGAATTCTAAGACATTAGGAATTTAAGAAAGCTAAACTTTTATTGAAAATAAAATTGGTATGTTACAATTCTCCCCTCCTAAAAAGAATTTTGTCCTCGAAATTTTTATATGTACCTCACATCAACTTATCTCTCATTTCTGCTTCTCTTTCCCAAGTTGCTTCCTCCACAATATGATTAGCCCATCGTACTTTCATCAAAGGTATAACTTTAGTTCTTAAAATTTGCTTTTTCCTATCAACGATCACCATAGGTTACTCCTGATATGACATATCATCAAAAATTTGGATTGGTTGGTAGTTTAATATGTGACACTGATAAACAAAATATTTCCTCAAAACAGATACATGAAGTACATTATGAATCCTTGATAAAATTGGTGGCAAAGCAACACGATAAGTCACTAGACCGACCTTTTCAAAAATTTCAAAAAGCCCAATAAATCTAGGGTTTAACCTACCCTTTTTACTAAAATGAAAAACTCCCTTCCAAGGTGATACCTTTAGAAAACTGAGTCACCAACTTCAAATTCCAATACTCATCTACGACGATCAGTATGGCTCTTTTGTCTACTCTGAGCACTACAAAGTCATTCTCTGATCAATTTTATTTTATCAACAGTGACTTGAATAAACTCTGGTCCCAATAATATTCTTTCCCCAACCTCATCCCAACATATAGAAGATCAACATCTTCTACCATATAATGCTTCGTAAGGAGTCATATCAATGCTATAGTGGAAACTGTTTTTATAAGCAAATTCTATTAATGTCAAATGCTCTTCCCAACTGTCACCCATATCTAAAGAATACGCTCGCAATATATCTTCAAGAGTTTAGATGGTTCTTTCATATTGTCCATCACTTTAAGGATGGAATGGAGTACTAAAGCTTAGTTTTGTTCCCAGCTCTCTATGAAGATAGCCCAAAATTTAGAAGTAAAACATGGATCTCTATTGGATATGATAAAAACAGGTACTCCATACAACCTCATAATCTCTCATAAAAATAACTTGGCCAATTAACTTAGATTATCCATTGTTTTTATCTTTAAAATTGAGCTGACTTAGTCAATCTGTCCACAATAACCTATATAGAGTTACATCCTCTCTTAGAACATGCTAAATTACCGACAAAGTTCATAGTGATGTGTTCCCACTTTCATTCTGGAATAGGAAGTGATTGTAAGGGACCTCCAGGCCTCTGATGCTCCATCACTTGTTGAGACACCAAACACTTAGATACAAAGTCAGCTATCTCTTTCTTCATGTTCTTCCACCAATAATTATTCTTTAAATCACGAGTACTACCAAGGTAAACACTATATACAGAGTCGTAAGCCTCTCGTAAAATTTCATCTCTCAATCCATTATCATTCGGTACACAAAGTCTTGTTTCAAACTATAGTACCTACTCATCATACAATCTAAATTTTGGTTTACTACCTTCCTCCACTTCTTGATAGATCTTAACTAATATTGAGTCTTCCTTTTGGCTATCTTAATTTTGTCAATAAGGTTAGGTTGGACCATCAAGTGTGATAAGAGATTAACTTGTCCATGCATCATAACTTTAACACCATATCTTATAAGATCTTGACAAATATAATTTTGAGTAGTTATCAAACAAGTCATACCACCAAATGACTTTATGTTAAGCTCATCAATTCCATATTTGCCCTATTAGGATGATAATTTATTGAATAATCATAATCTTTCACTAGTTCAAGCCACCGTCTTTACCTTAAGTTTAGCTCCGTTTGAGTGAACAAATATTTCAAACTTTTGCGATCTGAAAAAAAATTCACAAGTCTCTCCAAACAAGTAATATCTATAAATTTTTAACGCAAAAACTACAATTGCCAACTCCAAGTTATGAGTCGAATAGTTTTGTTCATAATTCTTCAACTGCCTGGATGCATAAGCAATCACCTTCCCATTTTGCTTTAAGATACAACCTAAACCCTTCTTAGAAGCATTACTAAAAATTATATATTTACCATCACTAGAAGGAATTGTAGGAACTAGTGAAGATGCTAGTCTATCCTTGAGTTCCAAGAAATTTTGCTCACATTCTTCATTCGACTTAAACTTGGCATTCCTCCCAGTCAATTGAGTTAATATAGCCGTCGGGCTAGAAAAACCATTGATAAAATGTCGATAGTAACCTGCTAACCCAAGAAAACTTCTCACCTTTGTAACATTAGTGGGCCTACTCTAACTCAATATAGCTTCCACCTTTGAAAGATCAACAGAAATTCCAATATCACTTACCACATGCCCAAGAAAAGCCACTGATTAGCACTTAAAAGTGTATATTTATTAAGAGTTTAAATCATTGTTTTTACACTTTAAGTGCTATTAATGTG
>JANKKB010028090.1:0-12289 GCA_026225775.1 Bursera palmeri | reverse complement strand
AAGTAATATTACTTTAGCTAGAATTTTTAGATTCGGTAGGTGCAATGCAACTGCTAGAAGCATAGGAATTGCAACTCTGATCAAGAATCAGCTCTACCAAAACTTCAAATCATAAACCCAAAATCTAAGATGAGCAAGAACTTGTCTAAGTTTTAGCAGCAAAATCATAACAGGGAGTCAGGAACTGATGACAGGTAGAGCATACTTGAAGTGTAAAGATGATATCATGGAACAAAACAATGCCAGAAATAATATGTAATTTGTTTTGAATAACAGATTTTAGTTCACCACATGAAACACTTAAGCATCTCTAAAATTTATGATCCTGCAACTAATGGTGCAATGTGTAAACTAGCATACTGAATAAACTGCAAAACTGTAACATTATACAAGAAGGAAAAATTAAATTAATGAAAGTAAAAATAAAAACTTAATCCAACTGTATCTGTGCCTCAGCCCCAGCGACAATCTCCAATAATTCACCAGTGATTTTAGCCTGACGCTCCCGATTATAAGCAATTGAAAGATTCTTATTCAACTCAACAGCATTGTCGGTTGCAGTACTCATGGCACTCATCCTTGCCGCAACCTCACTAGCTAATGACTCTTGCAATGACCTCAAAATCTGACTATTCAAATAAAGAGGCATCATTGCATCAAGAATCTGAACTGGATCTTGCTCAAACTGCATAAGAGGAGATAATCCCCCTCCATTCACCCTCACACTATCCCTTTCAACTATCAATTTCCCTTCCTTAGTTGTCAATCTAAACAACTCATCCTCCACAGCATCAACACACTTACCATTCACATCACAGACCACTCCTTTCATTGATAAGGGTAACAAAGTATGAAGCACAGGATCTGATTTAACCAATGAAACAAACTTAGTGTACACTAACTCAACCTTATCAACCTCTTCACTAACAAATAGCGAGAACACATTATCAGCAATCAATTGTGCCTCTTTTACAGTATACAGACCTCCTCCTTCAATATACTTAGCAACTGAAACACTACTCCTTCGTTTAAAATAAGCATTACCCTTTTTTCCTACACTAATAACAACACAATCAAGTCCATTATCTTTCAATTCGGCCATCCGGGTCTCGGCCTTTTTTATCACAGCCTTGTTAAAACCACCACAAAGACCTCTATCACCAGTTACAACAACGATAGCAACTTTCTTGACAGGCCTAATATTTGTCAAAGGAATATCAATATCATCAGCTTGGAGCTGTTCATTCACAACAAAAAGAAACTCCAAAAGCTTTTCAGTGAAAGGCCTACTATTGATCACAGCTTCTTGGGCTCTTCTCACTCTTGCAGCGGCAACAAGCTTCATTGCTTCAGTGATCTTTTGAGTGCTCTTCACTGTATCAATTCGTTTCTTAAGTTCACGAACACGACAGCGTATTGGAGTAAAAACTGAAAACCGGCGAGGGTATTTCGCAGAACCGTGACATGAGTTGTGACTTAAGTGAAGTGAGAGTGAAAATTTGTTAGATTTTGGGTTGACCCATGCAGTCAAATTTGGACAAGACATGATTTTGATGGGGGGTTTTTTTTTTTTGGTTTCTTGTTGGTGCTGGGCGTTGCAGAGTTGAAAAGATTTATTTATTTTTGGTGTTGCTTGGATCTCTGCAACACCCTTCTGTCTATGAAAAATGTCATGCAGGTTCAAGGGAGTTTTTGGAGCTTTAAAGATTGATGAAATTCTTACCTTGAAAGGGTTGTAGATAGAAGTCTGGCCGTGAAGAAGGCTGACCTCCTTGAAGAGTGGTGAGCCAAGGAGGTCACGGTGGCGTGTCGTTTGGTTGCCGAGGACGTTGAGAGGGAAATGATGGGAAGTTGGTAGGTTGGCCAGTTCATTTACGACTTCGATGAATTCAAGGGACTTGTTTGGTTACGGCGAAACGTAGTTTAGATTTTAGTATTAGTCTTGTCCTGCATCGGTTTGAGTTATGTTATTGCAAGGTAAAAATATTTCCCTATTTAGCAGCTTTAATGAATAAATTTCAATAAAATATTAATTATAATTATTAAAAATTGAGAATATATTCAAATTAGGAATATAATTTATATTCTGATCAAATTTCATAAGTAATGAATTTTCCTTGACATTATTTTTCTTAGAAAAATATTAAATGATAATAACTTATAAAAATATCATATAATTGAACTTATATACTCAAGTTAATAAAGGAGTTGGCCAAACTTTTCATTATAAATGAATAAATCGTCATCATTGGAAAAAAAAAAGGTTATAGAAAGATTTTACAATATCTTCATTTTTTTATAAAAAATTGTGTTAAAATTCAAATATGATAATATTATATATATTTTAAATACGATAACTTAATTTTATCAAAAATTAATATTATATAAATTTTAACTAGTCTGTATATATAATAAATTTGCTAATTGAGTTTAAATATTTAGAAGAATTTATAAAAGTAAGATAAGATAATTTCAAAAATAAATCCAATTTAAAAAATTATAATACCATAATCTTTGAGTTGTTTAACACAACTAAAAAATATATGGGTTTAGTAGCTTGATAATTATTGATTTATCGAATTATACTATCAATTTGTCAAATAGAGGGTGTGAAACTAAAAAATTTTAAACCGGGTTTTTTTTAAAAAACACAATTTAAAAATATCTATTTCGAAATTTTTTTCAAATTATAAAATATAAATTACCCCATGTTTATCTGAATACTGTGTAGGATAGGCTGAACCGGTGTGGGATGGATACCCATTCGGGTTTGCAGACAAAGCCAAGCAAACCCAAAAGTTAGTTCTGAGCTCCTGAATAAGCATAACATATACTCCGGCGAACAAGTGACAGCACAAAATTTGATTAGTTAATTATTATTATTATCTTAATTTATTTTCTAGTAGTTTACGAAGTTGAAGAACAGAAAGAAAGAAATGTCAAAGCTGTTATCGAGAATAGCTGGGTTCTTCAGCGGCCGCTCTTATGTTGGTATGGACAAAGCAGGGAACCGCTACTTCACCAGAAATGAAGAGCTTGATGGCATCAGTAAGTGGTTTTTTTTTTTTTTTCAATGATTTGGGTTGTGTCATTTGACTTTATATTTGCAATTCGTGAATTGTATTGTGAAATTTATTTGCGTATGGCAATTGGATTGTTCTTGCTTTCCATTTTGAAGTAGGTTTTTGACTTGAGCATTCTTGCTGTAATACGCTTTGAATTGCAGGAAACTGTTTGTTTTGAACTTTTGATTTTTCATATAATCCAAAGAGAACTTCTATATATACTGTTGGTTTTGCATTTTGGTTTTTATTGATATAAATCATTTAAAAGTTTGAACCTTTGCGTGTAAAGTTGAATGATTTGAAGATGTAATGGAGATTGTGCGCATTTGCTCATATGATATGAAACTACGTGTACAATAGTACATTTGTTATTGTACTTTGAAACTTTTTATCCGTTAAATCTTATCTTATGTTTTGTTAATTTGCTTGTTATGTTAGTGAAGGAGAAAAGATGGGTGGTGTTTAAAGGAGAACAAGATCCTACCTCTATTCCAGGTAAGTTATTTTGGCTTACTGAGTGTCTAGCTTGAGATATCTTCTTCCTGATTGTGGAGTATCAACGACTTTTATTGATGGTTGATTGTGTTCATACAAAAATTATGGTCTTAAAACAGACTATATTTCAGTTGGTAGACAAGTCGAGCAGGCTTCATTTTGAAATTCGGTGTTTTTGCATATTTTTTTCCTCATATTCAATGGTTGCTTGCATTTTTTTTTTATGCAGTGGAATGGATATGCTGGCTGAATGGGCAACGAAAAAAGGCTCCAACTCCAGAGGTAAACTTGAAATGGTTTCTCTTATATTCACTAATTTCTTTTTTATAAAGGATTCATCTAGAAAGAGAGAAATAATTCTTGGTGATGAGAAACTTTGGTAGCCTTTCCTGTCAAACTGTTGTTTTCTCAGTGGTTGCATTTTTTCTTTTAGGAGACGTCCTGTAGAATTATTGAGTGCTAGTATTTTTCATGATATCTAGGTAGAATAATTTCTAATGTTGTTCAATAATGTTGTGGATCTCTTCAGGAAATGACTGAGCTGGAAGCAAGGCGCGAACGTGTTAAGCTTAATGTTGCCCGTATGTGTAATTATTACCATGACTTTGGCATTTTAGTGGTTCTGCTATTCCTGGTTAATGCTGTGTCATTGCTTTATGAGGATTTCCTAATTCATTGAGATTCTTTGTTAAAATGGGTTTGAATCCCACAGAAACCTTAATTAGATTAGAACCGATATACTTATTGCTGCTTTATTGCCTTTAAGTAGACATTAAAAAGATTACATTAAAAAGATTCTTTGTGTTTTGCATAGTTCTGAAGAAAGAAGAAGAGGAAAGGAGAGCTAGAGAAGCCAGTGTTCCCAAAGGCAGAAGCACTGGTCAGTTGTGCTGAAATATCTTCTGTTAATTGTGTTAATTTGCTCTGCAGAAGATAATATTCCTTATTTATAGGTAAAGTTGGAGGTCCAGACTTGAAAAGTTTCATTAAGCAGTTTCCAGTTGCTTCCGAAGGTATATTTTCTTTCATTGTTGTTTTACAATACCTGGGAATTACCTTTCAAGCGTATCAGAACACATCCTTTAATATAAAGGAGTTGGCAAATTCTGCACAGTAATGTCAAATGATCTATTTTAGGTACTGACTCTGATCAAAGCTTAATTGAGTTGAGTTTAGCTGTAGGATAGATACCAAGAGAAAAACAATTTTTTTTTGTCCCTGAAGTAATTCTAAGCAATATTTATTAAGCTAAGCTATCAGCCCTGAACTTAGCCCCTGTGGAAAAAAAAAAGTGTTAATTAGATGAATCCGAAAGCTCAAATAAATCCTGAAAATTGTGCAACTGGATCTTATAAAGGATGATATGGTGGCTAATGACCTTACTGGTCTCTGACATTGATTGGTTAGGCTCATATCTGAGTCGGATATTCAACAAAAGTACTTCTCATTACACTTCATGGTTCTAGTTGCTATTGAGTACTACAAAGTGTTATTTTCCTTTGATACAATTTAAGTAATCTGTTGAGGTCGTTGACCTGTACTGCCTACTATCAACTTCTCTATATTCATGTGTTCAAATAGAATTCCTCTTGTGTTTTTTTGGTGCTGACAGTTCCTTATGCTTTTGGTTGTTCTTGAAGGTGAAAGACTTCAAGAAGCTTCTGATCAAAAAGATGGTGTAAGGTTAGTTAGATTACATGAGCATAGCTAGATAAATTTACTCCTAATGAGGGTTGTAGTATTGTAGGATAGTTGTAAATGTGCATACTGGGCACTACAAACTGGCATCTTGTTCTCCATTGAGATATAATTTATCATCTGTACTTATCTGAAATATTGTTAATTTGTTTTTGTTGCTTTCAAGTGGCTGCTGCCTGTTGTGCCACTTGATGCATTTTTGTTCCACTGAAGGTCTGCCCCAAGATTTGCTCTATGTCTCTGTTTCTCTCTCTTTCAGAGAATTCCTGTTGTTTTATATAGAACATGCAGAACAAGTCCTTCAGGATTCTGTTGGATGATTGACTTGGCCCCCAGGCTTTATGTCATATGTTGATCTGGACACCTTGAAAATCAAATTTTCTGCTCTGATATCTAGTATTCTTCTAACTTATTGGGAATTGTTGATTTGGCTTATGGTAAATGCATAAAATTGGAGCTGGCTCTGATTTGGTGCTAATAGCATGTATTATATTCGCAGGCCAAAAGCAGAGGCAGAGAATGCAAAACAAGTTCCTGAGTAAGTTACATGGCAGACTGTATTATTATTTTTCTTTCCTTCAAAGAAACATTTAACATATTTAGTATTTAAGGTCACTTCCTGTGCGTACAATGAATTCCTTTGTGAATGCCAGTAAGACAATATTGATTTATTGTGGGCCCTTCTTTCAGGTCTTCAGAACCAACAGGATCTGGTTCCTCTTTCAGGCCAGGGACATGGCAACCGCCAACATGAAAATTGTTGCACCGTGACAGACTACACTGATATCATTCTTATTGGTCCTCACCGTGATGCTTCTGGTTCCCATCCAATCTCCATAATCAGATTCAACTGAAGTGATGAAATGAATCATTGTTTGCTGAAGCTTAGATTTCGGCTCCCGACAGACACATTCTTTGTTGCATGATTGTTGTTTGAAGTGTTTGTTGGAAATTTTTGGTAGGTACTCATAGTACTTCATACAGAAAATCACACACGAATTTCTGTCAGTAATGTGTAATTTCAACATGAAGAATATGCATAGACGTTATATAAGTTCTCTTGGAGAGAATAGTTATTGCAGTTTTGGTTATGATTTAAGTAGTCTTGAACTGATGCCTGTTATGACTGTCAGTAGCTCATTAGACTGGTATTTGACCAATGCAGTGAGGCTAGTAGGACTTGAAATTTTTTAAGGGTGAATGACTGACCTGTTATGTCTCACTTGGGTTGAACAATAATAATGTTATCTTTTGCAAAAAGGGTGGCTGAGACTGAGTGGCCATATTAGGTCTTCTATGACCTTTTAACACATTTTAAAGCCTAAAAACCAGAATGTTTGGCCTTTGTCTCTTCACAAAGTGCCTGAAGGGAAATATTTATGAGCTATACATATAAAAGAAAATATCAAAAACTATCATCAAGATTTGACCTTATATTAGATAGAATTCAAATTTGAAGTTTTAATCAATATCACCTTTAACGCTGTCTTTTTTTTTTTTAATCCAGTAATGTTTTCCATTAGTTTTGACACTAGTGGATAAGTGTAAGGGTAAAACAGACGCAGGTATTAAGTGTAAAAATTTTTACAGGAAAACAAATACTATTGAATATCAAAAATCTTTAAACAATCCAAAATCAAAACCCTAGACAATCCAAAAAAAAAGAAAAATACTTGTAATATCACCAATTAACATCTTACATAATTTTTGATCAAAAGCCAAAAATACAAACGAAAATCACCTCTGACTACTCAAATTTCTTCTTCAATCCCTCAAAAACAATCGAAATCAGTTTGTAAGCCAGAACTAAAAAATAAAAATAAAAAAAAAAAGATTAAAAAAAGCCTGGAAAATGAATAAAATCTCGAAGTCTTTGAGGACAGACCACAGTCTGGCCCCGAGGCTATGTTGTGGCCATGAATTTGTACACCATAAAATAAACAACAATAACAATATTTAATATCTATTATAAACTTAACTATAAAACAAACAAAATAGAGTTAGGGGTGTAAATAAAAAATTCAAAGCATAAAGATGGACCAAGAAAATTATGCATTAAAGCTTTTATTTATATTTCTCTTTATGCTATCACTAGTACAAATTCTCTTTGAAGCCAAAACTTCTAGATATAGCCATGAACTGTTGAACCGCCTCTATCTACGGCTAAAGAATATTGGACCAAAGATTATCTAGAATTGGTATACATATGTATGTAGACCATTTAGTGTGCAAACAAGAGGGAGATATGAGTATTTCGTCACTTTTACTGAAAGATTACTCTGGATATATGTACTTATATATGATGCAATGCAAATATAAAACCTTTGAAAAGTTCAAATAATATAGGATTAAGATAGAAAAGTAATTAGGTAAGAATATCAAATCACTACAATCAGATCATGGTGGTGAATACCTCTAAGGAGTTCGATGACTACCTAAAAGAAAAGGGAATACTATCTTAACTCACTGCACTAGGAACACCACAACAAAATAGTGTTACAAAGAAGAGAAATAAGACTGTTTTAGACATGGTTAGATTCATGTTGCTTTATTTTCTTTACCCAATAGTTTTTAGGGATATGTGCTACAAATAGTAACATACTTATTGACTTAGTCTCATCTAAGTCTATTCCTATGACACCTACTGAAATATAGAGTGAGCGTAAAGTTAGTTTACACCACATACATATTTGAGGGTGTCCAGCACACATGCTAAAGAACAGTAAAGATAAGTTAGACTCAAGATCAGAAATATGTTTGTTTGTAGGCTATCCAAAAGGTACTAGAAGGTATTACTTCTATAATCAATCTAAAATGAAAGTCTTTGACAGTAACTGCCACTTTCTTATAATATGACTATATTAGTAACTTCAAGCCGAGAAGCATGATGGTTCTAGAAGAGATGACTGGAGATTCTAGAAATAGTACAACTATTGGTGAAAGCGCTAGAGACTCATCATTTCAACTTGAAACTAGTAATCCAGTTGTTCCACATCCTAGTGGTACCCCGTCATAGTGTGAGGTTAATTAGGCAACCTGATAGATTCATCAGTGTATTTCAAGATACATGTATAGATGAATCAAATCATACTTCTTATGAAGAAGTTATGGATAATGTCGATATAGTTTTTTGGCAACAATTTATGAAAGCAGAAATAAAATCTATTTATTCTAATTCTGTTTGAAACTTTTAGATCTCCCAATCAAACTAATTGGTTACAAAGGGCCTAGAAGGGAAAGAGAGGGATTGATGGGAAGGTAGAGACCTTCAAAGCTAGGTTGGTGGTAAAGGGTTATAATGAAAATAATAGGTTGACTATAAGAAACTTTCTTGCCAGTAGTTATTCTTAAGTTAATCTGAATTTTCTTATCCATAGCTGCTCATTATGACTATGAGATATGAAAACGGATGTCAAGACATATTTTTTAATAGAAATCTTGACAAGACCATTTATATGGATCAACCCAAAGGTTTCATAAAAAAAGGCTAAGAGCAAAAAGTTTGCAAGATGAAACTATCTACTTATGGAGTAAAACAGACATCAAGGTCTTGGAATATTAGGTTTGATAAATGATCAAAACTTACTGTTTTCTTCAAATGACGATGAACCATGTATATACAAAAAGTCCAAGATAAGAAAGAACATACTTTATCCTTTATGTAGATGATATTCTGCTCATTGAGAATGACGTAGGAATATTGACATCTACAAAGATTTGGCTAGTTGAGTAGTTTCAAATGGAAGATTTGGATGAAGTTAGTTATGTTCTTGGTATCAAACTTATAAAAGATCGAAAGAATAGGAAACTAGCACTGTCTCAAGCTTCCTACATAGAGATAATCTTAAAACGATTTGGAATACAAGACTCCAAGAAAGGGTTATGACCTTTTGGGCATAGAGTCAAACTTTCTCAAGAACAGTCTCCCAAGACTCCTTAAGAGAAAGATGACGTGAAACAAATCCCATATATTTCTGTAGTTAGGAGTCTCATATACCCAATGCTCCGTACAAGACCAAATATTTTATTTGATTAAAAGTTGTCCTAACCCTAAGTGATTAAAACTCACACACACTTAGAAGCTTTGATCCGTGTCTTAATTTTGATTAAGTTACAAAAGGGTTTATTTTTAACGTGTCCAAATTTTAATCATTTAATTAGATTAAAAATTAATACATGCCCAAGACTTTGGAATATATGTATTTTGTTTTTTTGATTAACCAAAACGGCATAGTATTAATCCAAAATGCAGTAACCCTAATACATAAACGGCAAGGATTTATAGAATAGTCCATTGTTCTCCAACGTTATATAAAAGAAAGAATGAAACCTTAGTTTCATAATACACACATTCGGCTTACACAAAATATAGAGAAAATGGCACAAAGAGAACATAGAGAACAGCTAGGGCTTTTCCCTTGTGTCTCACCCCTATCTTTTGCTCCTTTGCCAATCTCTTCTTTCTCTTCTCTGTCATTGATTGTGGAAGAGTTACACAAACCCAACATGCCCACTTGTGTGTCCTTTTGAGAAAAGAAAGACATACCTCAAAAGATTTTGTGGTACAAAGACTTTCCTCATGCAACCCGTATACCCTTTCCCTATGGGGTTTCCATGGCTTCGAACGGTTCAAAGTCCTATAGGCTACCCAACAGTTTTAAGCAAAGGCGATTGCAAAATCACTTTTGGTTTTTCTATGATCATCCTCCAAGATGTGTTGTTTGCTCCAACCATTAGCCTAAACTTAATTTTTGTATACATCTTCAAGAAGAAAGAATTTGAAATTAGTTTATAGGCAAAGGTTTTTTTATAGGGAAAAATAGTCAAGTACTATTGAAGGGAGTGAGAGTTAATGATATGTACTCCATTACTACATCTAATAATAATAATAAATCTATTGAGTATGCTCTTGTGTTTAATTTCCTTCATCATTCATATTTATGGCATTTATGATTAGGTCACATAAATAAGAATAAAATGATAAGAATGTCTAAGAAAGGTTTTACACCACAAGTGATCTAGAACTTATTGGCTATTGTGATGTAGATTTTGTAGGTGATACTGATGATAGGAAATCAACAAGTAGTAATGTATTCTTGTTTGGTGGAACTTCCATTTTTTGGTTAAGTAAGAAGCAAGGTTGTGTTGTTAAATCAACCATGGAGACAAAATACATTTCTTATAGCACAGAGGTTAGTGCAAAATTTTGGGCCAATGATTTATAGAAAGCTTATAATTGAGTTTAACTTATAAGCCAATCAATGTGTTTTGTGATAGCAAGTCCGTGATCTTCTTAGTTAAAGTAGAGCAAATAGCTCTAAAGGCATATTGACTTCAATTATCACTATATACAAGATATAATGCAGAGGGAAGTAAAGATCAACCATATACCATCTAATAAGATGGTGGTTGATCTCATATCCAAGGGATTACCTCTGAAGAAATTCAGAGGGCATGTGACTACTCTGGGTTTAAAATTCATGTAGAGGTGTAGTCAAGACTTGTGGAATAAAATATCATAGTAAAATTATTTAGGATGCCTAAGATTAACGATGATACAACTCAATCTGATGTAAAAATTGATCAAGATTAAAGATAGAGGACACTAGTGAGGTAACAAAAGTTATAGTAGAATTCTAGATTATAAATATGTTTTGATAAGATGTTCAAGTCATCGGTAAGGTGTGTTAAGGAAAATCTCTAAGATAAAATGAAGTATGTAAACCTAAATTTCGAACGCAGCCAAAATAAGTTATTTGGATAAAATGGCCAATTGAAATTAGGTAGATATTGTTGTTTTTCTAGTTTAGAGAAATAGTATCATTATAATTTAAGTAGAATGAAGTTGTCTAATAAAGAAAATTTAGATGCAACATGGTTTAAATTCGTGTACACGTAGAAGGCAAGAAACCATATTTTGATGACTATATATTATTTGATCAAATGAGAGATGAAGAAATAAGTGTGATCAATTAATATACAGTGAAAACATGTAGAGTTCCATATAGTGAGGTGCGCCATACATATGGTGTACTATAATTATGTGGAAGATTATTTCTCTTATAAAGAGACATGTAGGTAGTTTTCTTACAATTATCTGCAAGGCAGTTTCTAGCAGTTGAGTTAGTTCAATATGGGAGAAAGAGAGGAGTTTAGAAATACTCCATAACTTCGCTAATGGATTACGATGAATTCTCTCTATTAATTATAGACCATCTAACTCTAAGCCCTACATGAACCCAATAGCTTAACAACAGTGTATAATCCTTCTTTAAATTCTTTCAGTTTCATCACCACAAAGAAAACCTAGAACATTAAACCTTCAATTCAAAAACCACCCATCAGGTCCGAATCAATCAATAAAAGGTTCTTAATTTGGGTTTTGTTATTTGAATGTCATAGCCACTAAAGATTTGTTTGGTTGTTTTGATATGTTGGATTTTTTTTTTTTTAAATATATATATTAAGAGGTTTGTTCTTTGTACATACTGGGGATAGATGGTGGTGGTGTTATGTACAATGACAAAGAAAGAGTCATTGTATATACTGGAGATAGATGGTGGTGGCGGTGGTGTTATATTCATATTTGTAGATATGGCACGTAGCACCTAGTCATTGTCACTCCCAATTATGCTTATGTCCTTTGTTGAGGTGCTCTAGTTTTATTTAGATTCGTGTATTGATTCAAATTAAAAAGAAATGTAACTCAAATTACCTCAAATAATATACTAAGTTTGGACTTTTTTTTCATCGTCTATGAATATGAATATGATGCATGCTAATACATTTCACATGCAACTCTATCTTATTTCTATGCATGTATTTTTTATTAAAATTTAAAAACAATTAAAAAATACTTTATTATTAAAATGGGCCCTGTAACTATCACGTGTCACTATCTTTTTTCTTGGAAGAAAGAGTAATATTATAAATATAAAGTTTGTATTCCAATTTTGTATCTTAAATTGATGTGGTATTAAGTGAATATTAAGTTGAATAAATCAATATTTATCGTTTTCACTTTTTTTGTA
>JANKKB010028089.1:0-13018 GCA_026225775.1 Bursera palmeri | reverse complement strand
TCATTCTTTATGAATTGAATTTTATCATTGCGGTTTATGGAAGTAATTCCTATAGAACGACATCGCTGATTACAAGTCCTTCTTACACATTTGTAACAGACTTGTAACCTTTTCGCCTTACGTTTTTTTTCGTGAATGTTGAAGGTTTGAAAAATTATATTTTGATCCCCAAATCCCAAAGTCTATATAAACAATATAATAGTCCAGAAAGTTAAAAAAAGCTATAGAAACACCCTTATTTATCAAAAATCGCTGTCGTCATGCCCGTTCTTCTTCTTGGCGAGTTAACTGTCTTGCCTGGTGGTGATGGAAGCATCTTAGTCCCCTGGTTCCAAATCTGGCCTCTATTTCTCCATCTGATGTCGAAATCGGCCAGATCGACGTCGTGAAGATTCAGTTCACCAGAAGTCGATCTCCCTTCTCCGTTGTCGTCAACCTCTGCCACTGGTCAATGTTGTCGCGTCTCAGCTTGAGGATCCCAGATCTGGTCTCTGATGGCCATCCGAGGCCTAGATCACCAGCAATCGACTGTGGAATCGTTAGCCACCACCATCGTCAATCTACTGCTTCCCGTCATCATTAGCCTCTATCGTTGGTCTGGATAGATTCCTCTCGGCGAGACGATTCTGGTGGTGCCCGCCGTTCATTATTTCTGATCATCGATCATTTTTCTTACGAGTGAACATGAATCACGGCTACTGCAACAAAGTACAATTGGCCCCCTCAGCTTTATGTTTTGGTATTTACACCCTTACCATTACACCTCTGTAGCTTTGGGAGTTGGCAAATCCTCCCCTGTATGGTGTTTTATCCTCAAGACCCTTGAGAGTTTTTAGGTTGGCAGTTTCACCATTATTTGTTTAACTCTTGTATGATCCCTAATAGTTTAACCCGTATTCGTTTTGCATGGTTTTGGTCTCGTGACTCCGAGGACTCATCCTGGACCCCCTAAGACACATGGAATTCACGATACAGATGAGAAAAAGAGAGAAAGAGATCTAGGAATAGTGATTTATGTATTGAGGTAGGGATTTTCGTCTATGCATTTTTATTTCACTTTAAATGAATGTGAATGTGGATTAGATGTTATATGTGTGATGTATACAATGTTTGACTAGGGTGTTACGTTTGTGGGTAGTATGCATGAGATTTAGGAGTCGGGATGGGCGTCTGACATGGGAATCATGTATGTATGTATATATGATTGTGTGTGATGGGACGGCTGGGACACGGGTAATATGTGTGACTGTATGTTTGATTGGATGGTCGAGACACCGAGGGTACGTGTGCAACCATGTGTGACGGACATATAAGGGACGGATGGTATGCAAGTGTACGTGCTTAATGAGACGAAGGAAATGCGAATAATATATGTCTTTATGCATTACGAGATAGATGAGACACATGCAGTACGCGTGAAATCATAAGTGACAGGATGACAAGATACGGGTAGTGTGTCGGCGATTACGCCTGATGGGATGGATGAGATACGAATGATACGTGAGTGCATGTACGTGATGAGATGTATGAGACATGAGTAAGACGTGTGTGATAGTGGCCAAGTGGACTAGTAGTAAATGACAGAATGATGGTACGTTAGAGATGTATGTTGGACCTTGGATGGGCCCGGTGTGGAACACAGGATCCATGGGGAACAAGGATGACATAAGCTGTGTGTATAATTAAGGTATAGAAATAGGAATATAATACGAGAGTGTGATGAGTAAAGCGTGTGTGGTGCACGTGTGATGTGCATGTGTGTGGTTTGTGTGTACGAACCCCGGATTAACCTAGTTGGTACACAAAAATCCGAGGGGACTTACGGATGGTATTAAGACTGATCAACTGTTACACGATAATCCTGTGATGTGTGGATTGACCAGCTGATACGCGATAATCCAGTGATGTGCGAACTGACTAGCTGATACGCGGTAGTTCGGTGTGACAGGGATGGCCTTGCTTTATATGCAGGATCCCGATGTGACTGATATGTACAGTGTTAGGCTTTAGTGGTGCAACATGTATCGTGGACCTAAGAGGAAACACTTGGGACATGTATGCGATATGTACAGTGTTAGGCCTTAGTGATGCACATGTGTATCGTGGACTTAAGGGGAAATTCTTGTACATGTATGTGATATGTACGTTGTTAGGCCTTAGATTGGCTTGCATGTGTCATGGGATCTAAGGGGAAACACATGTGACATGATTGTAGTGTTGGGCCTTAGATTGACTTGTGTGTGTCGTGGGATCTAAGAGAAAACACTAAGAGCATGATACTAGTGTTAGGTCTTAGGCGGGCCCGGCTGATCCAAGGTCTAAAGAAAAGATTAAATTGGAAATTGGTATTTAGTATATGACTGCGTGATTGAGATGTGTGGATGCATCACACGTGTCGTGATGATTGTAAGTGAGGTAATTTCTGGTAGTGAAATTTGTATGTAAGAGAGTGAGAAATGTGAATGATATGCTATGTTGTGTGAATTGATGATGCATGACTGACATTTAAAATATTATAGAACTGTGTAGTTATAAAAGTTTCTACTAGGTTATGTTGTTTATCCCTTCCTTCACAAGTACCCAAGGTTAAGAGTCTAGCGATAGTGATTCAGAGCTTACATAGAAGATTTCAGGCGGTCTTTGGATATGTCTGCGTAGAGTGAGTCATCTTTTTATTTTACTGAAAAATATGTAAAGCTAATGTTTTCTGTATAAATATTTTATTTAAAACGTTTTCATTGCTTTTTATTTTACGTTATTTCATTTATTTATTAATTCACTCTTAAGATTTCTGTATAAGGGGTTTTGGTGTGTAACAAATCATGTTGTTTACTGTTGCAATTGGTTGGAGGGATAAGAGAGTTAATGAAGGAGGGTTATTTTTCATTTTGACCCCCTCCAAGAGGCTATTTTGGTAAAATTCTCTAAGGTTGGGTTATGTTAAATAATAAAAGAATTTGATATGTCGATCAAAATTAAGGGGTATAGTTGTAAAATAACTCTTAATTAAAGTACTTTGATATATGACTCTTTATTTAATGTATGATATAGTTTGATAATCTTGGATATTATATATTTGATGATTGATAATATTAATAATTTAGTGTTTTATATTTGATAATATTTGATAATTATTAGATATACGATATTTCATAAAATTTTTATCATATGAATCCTGAAGTAAATTTTTTTAAAAAATGATTAAATCTTTTAATGAGACCCCTGATTTTTGTCATTTCACATAAATTAATTGGGGTGTTTGTTACAGGTAACAGGGCGTGAGAGGATGAAAGTAGATGATTGATAAGGAAAAACAAACAAACAACAAACGATAATGGTACACAGTGCCTATGATTCCTTGGAGATCCTCACCAATTGCTCTCCCAAAATCGACGCCGTCGCATCCTACGGCTCTAAGCTCCTCCTTGGCTGCTCTGATGGCTCCCTCAAAATCTACTGTCCGGAATCTTCCGAATCCGACCGATCTCCACCGTCCAATCATCAAGCCTTGCGAAAGGAACCGTATGAGTTGGAAAGAACCATTGTTAGCTTCTCCAAGAAGCCAATTTTGTCAATGGAGGTCCTGGCTTCTAGAGAACTCCTCTTGTCACTCTCCGAGTCGATTGCTTTCCATAGACTCCCCAATCTGGAGACAATTGCTGTGTTGACCAAAGCCAAAGGCGCTAATGTTTACTCCTGGGATGATCGGAGAGGCTTTCTGTGTTTTGCCAGGCAAAAGAGGGTCTGTATTTTCAGACACGATGGTAACTACTTGAATTTCATCTTTTGCTTTGTTTTGTTTAGTAGCTGAGAGATGATATAAATATAGTTAAAAAAAAAAAACACTAAAAACTGTGTAAACTCTTGCTCTTATAACTTGAATGTGCTTATAATATTATAATTTGCAAGTAACATGTGCTTAGGGAAAAGTCCTTTTTTAAGCGTTCAAATTTGCTTCTTAATTTTGTTTGCATGAAATTGTGAGAGGGAGGAAACTCTGAGTGGCTGCTATATGCTTCCGCATGGTCTAGGGTACAGGTTCTTCAGGGCCTACTTAAATGGCAAAAGGCCATGAGTTTCCTTTTTTCAAAGATGTGAGAAAGAGAGATTGCTTTTTGGATGCTAACCGAAATTTTCAAAATATTGATTTCAAAATTGGACTTGCAAATGCATTCTCACAACTTGTAAGTAAACTAAATGGAGCTTTTGTTGGGTAATTTCCCAAGAAATTTAGTGATCATTAATGTATTTGCAATTATAATGAATGTGTTGGTTTAGGAGGACGAGGGTTTGTAGAGGTAAAAGAGTTTGGAGTACCAGATACTGTAAGGTCGATTTCTTGGTGTGGTGAAAATATTTGTATAGCCATCAGAAAAGAATACATGATATTGAATTCAACAAATGGTGTATTGTCTGAGGTATTTCCTTCTGGGAGGCTTGCGCAGCCATTAGTGGTCTCGCTTCCTTCTGGAGAACTTCTTCTTGGGAAGGTACACTTCTCTGTTTTACCATTTTATTTAGGCGACATCTTATGAATTTTATGCTTCTATAGTTGTTAGATTTATATGATTCAATTTGGCATGTGAAGAACTTTTTTGGATCATCATTGCTATATCCCTGACAATTAAGCCTAATTTGGAGTTTAACTTAGAAACTCTTGCATTTTGGTTATATATTCTTGTGTTCAAACCCACTTAATTGGTATGTCAAGAACGAGCTCTAATTTGAAATTTTGTAAAACTGACTTGTGACTGTAAACAACTTGTGTATTTATGCATGTTTCTACAAATAAATTTTTGATGAGGGATTTCAAACACTAGTGATTTCTCATTTTTAATCAAAATTCTCATTTTCAAAGTTTTGAAAATCCATTCTTTCTGGTTTATTTCTTTGCTTGAGAGTTGTGAAATGTATGTATTTTGTTGCATTTAGGAGAACATTGGGGTCTTTGTGGACCAAAATGGAAAGCTTCTTCAAGCTGACAGAATTTGTTGGTCTGAGGCGCCCAACACTGTTATCATTCAGAAGCCATATGCTATAGCTCTGTTACCAAGACGTGTTGAGGTAGCTTACCTATATACAAACATGAACAAATTCCTGTCTTTTTTTTTTTTTTGGGTATTATGCTGGAATTCTGCGTTATTTTGATATTTGTTTTTTGCAGATTCGATCTCTTCGAGTTCCATATCCCATGATACAGACAGTAGTTCTCCAAAATGTTCGTCATCTTATCCCAAGCACCGATGCTGTTATTATTGCATCTGAAAATTCTGTTTTTGGGCTCTTCCCAGTTCCTCTTGGTGCTCAGGTATGCTAGTATCTTGATAAGATTAGTGCTAATGGTATCTTAATGGCCTCAATGAGGGGGCTGCAATTTTTTGAGCTAGTGGATGATCTAATAAGTCACAAAATGCAAGTTGGATGTGTCTTGAAATTTCATATGAATCCAGATTATGGTGTTTTATTACTTATAATTTTCATTTATTGGAATTTATTATTCATTTGACCATGACATGGTGGCCTAAGATAGAACCTGACTCCATAGTTAACAAATTCCATTAAAATTTTTGGTTGTAACTACATCGCAGATTGTACAATTAACGGCATCCGGGGATTTTGAAGAAGCATTGGCCTTGTGTAAGCTGCTTCCACCAGAGGATTCAAGCCTTCGAGCTGCAAAGGAAGGATCTATTCATATAAGGTGGATATTCCCCATGAAGTTTTTTTTTTTTTTTTTTTCAACTTTTTTCATGAAACATAATTGGTAAGGCACCCTATTTTTCTAATCAAATTTGTATCCAATCTTATATTGCAACTGAGCACACAAATAAAACAAATTGAGTTTTACATTTGTAATCTCATAGCAATAATTCATAACGTTACATAACCTCTATTTTAGAGTCTAGCTTGATTTGAAAAATTAAATCCTTCATATGGACATGAGTGGTCTCAGTTTTGGAGTTATAAAACACTAGGGGTGTCTTATGGGGATGGGCAAGAGGATGGGCCAAGCATGTGATATTGTGTGTGTTTAATGTTGGCCCAGCTGTGCTGAGGTTTAAAGCCTGTGCAAGTTCTAGATGAGTTATTGAAATTTGAGCATTAACAGATAATTGGTGGAGTCAAATACTGTCATTTTGCAATTTCATTTTATTTCAACTTGAGCATAATTTGAATTACAGTTCTAGACAATGTGCAAAGTCATTATAATTACTCAATGAAGTTACATAATATGCTTGGGAAAAGAAGAGTGACACATTATGACCTTTTACTTTGTTGTATTAGGTTTTCATAAATATGGTGACAGGTGGAGCTTGTTGCACATTATTCATATATGGTACATAATTTGTTAGCCTTTGCTAGTATTCACGCTACTTTCACATACTACAGATATGCTCATTATCTGTTTGACAATGGGAGCTATGAGGAGGCCATGGAACATTTTTTGGCATCTCAAGTGGATATTACCTATGTTCTTTCTTTGTATCCATCTATTGTTCTTCCCAAAACAACTGTGGTTCCTGAATCTGAGAAGCTGATGGATATTTCTTGGGATGCCTCATATCTCTCTCGAGCTTCATCTGGGGTGTCAGATGATATGGAATCCTCATCTCCACCACAGCTATTAGAATCTGAGGAGAACGCAGCACTTGAATCCAAGAAAATGAGCCATAACACTCTCATGGCTCTCATTAAGTTCTTGCAAAAGAGGAGAGGCAGTATAATTGAGAAGGCCACTGCTGAGGGAACTGAAGAGGTTGTTTTAGATGCTGTTGGAGATAACTTTGCATCTTATGATTCAACCAGGTTTAAGAAATTAAACAAGGTTATTTATCAAATTTATTCTTTTTTATGTGTTTTAGTGATTCATGTGATTATGTCATATTTTGGTGATTTCCATGTATTTCCTATTCATTATCTACTATGTTTGACGTTCATGATGTTGTGTTTTACATTGAACTTGAATTTGTCTATTCTTCTCTTGATGACTGTTTATCGTGCTAGTTATTGTGAATAAGTAGGTTTATGTGGGTCAGTTGAGAGAAGTCAAGCCTGAGCATGTTGCTTCAACATTTAAAATAAACTAGATACTGTATTATCGAAGATTAATTGATTGTGGGGTAAGAGGTAAACTGTTGTGAGTTCATAAATTGTTTTATATTTACTTTTTTTTATTATTAGATTTATTTTTAATTTATCATTTAAAAATTTGAAACAATTCATGATAAGTTACATTTTTGATACAGAAGAGATGTTGATCTACTATATATCAAGTTGTACAAATCAATGTAATTGTAAACTGATCGAGGTTGTCCAAATTGAAAATAAAATAATACAAAATAAATAAAGTCTATAGAGTGACTAGAGTCTTATATTGATCAGTCACCTTTGATTGTGATGAACTAATTTGTGGAAGTTACTACGTTATGCTGCTTTGTTCTGTAAAAAGAACTTATATGCCTTGACATATGTTTTGATTGTTATACATTCTTTGTCCAGATTTGATTGTATAGAGGCTAGTTTTTGTTACCAGCATTCTGTATAAAGTATTGTGTTTAACTTTCATATATTAATGTTGTGATCAATATTAATAATATACTTTTATATTGGTCGGATAGTACAAGGATTTTGTATGTATTTTTAAAATAATATATAATGCCTTGACATATATGCTTTTATATTGGTCGGATAATACTATTTAGTTCTCATTTTCTATGGTCTGGATGCCATTATGTCAAACCAATATTTAAATTTATAATGTAATATTGGTGTGCTTGCTTCAAAAAGTATATAATGTAATATTCTCTTTTGGATTTGTAGGGACGTGGTGTCATCCCCATTAACTCTGGTGCTCGGGAGATGGCAGCAATACTGGATACTGCTCTACTCCAAGCTCTGCTTCATACTGGACAGTCTTCAGCTGCTTTAGAATTACTGAAAGGTCTTAACTATTGTGATGTAAAAATATGCGAGGAGATTCTCCAAAAAAGAAACCATTATGCTGCTCTGCTAGAACTTTACAAATCCAATTCAATGCATCGTGAAGCTCTAAAACTTCTGCATCAGCTAGTTGAAGAGTCAAAATCAAACCAACCACAATTTGAGCTTACTCGAAAGTTTAATCCCGAGTCAATTATTGAATATCTCAAGGTAAGTTTAATCATTTATTCAGATAGCTATGTTGTTATTGCTATTTTTTAATATCTTGTTGAAATATTTGTAGAAAAATGGGATTCTCTGGAATCATTTTCTAGAATGTGGAATGGGATGGTTGCTAATGGCTTTTAATTGCAACTTGTAATGTCAAACAGAGAGATTCCATACTAATGAGTTGCTATTGAAGGGGTTTCTCTTTACATTTTATTGAATGAGCCTGACAAACTAAAATTTGCGCTAGAGCACTTAGATAGTGAGAATAATTTCTTCCATGAACCATAATAATTTAAAGTTTTGGTTTTCAAGCTCATTTTGGCTGCAATATAAAGATTATTTTCACTTTGGGTGAATCTTTGCTTTGGAAAATTGTAAATATTTACTTAGACTAAAGCCAGTATATATTCATCTACTGAGGTTTTATGGATTTTCTTCTGCAGCCGCTCTGTGAAACTGAACCGATGCTTGTTCTGGAGTTCTCAATGCTTGTTCTTGAAAGTTGTCCAACACAAACCATTGAGTTATTTTTATCTGGGAATATTCCAGCGGACTTGGTCAACTCTTATCTGAAGCAGCATGCTCCAAGCATGCAGGGCAGATACCTAGAACTTATGCTTGCATTGAATGAAAATGGCATCTCTGGAAACCTGCAAAATGAAATGGTGAGAGAGTAGATTTTCAACTACAAAAGAGCAATTAGTTTTTATATGACAGCTGCTGCATGTAGCTGTAAACATAGTTGCTTTAGGCAATGCTGATTACGTGGTTATTTTTTTAACAATTAACCTAATTCTATATGTTAATTTTATGTACTATAGATACAAATCTATCTCTCGGAAGTACTTGATTGGCATGCAGACCTCATTGCTCAAGAGAGATGGGCTGAAAAGGTTTATTCGCCGACAAGGAAGAAATTATTGTCTGCTCTAGAGAGTATTTCAGGATATAATCCTGAGACTTTGTTGAAACGACTTCCAGCAGATGCTTTATATGAAGAACGTGCAATTTTGTTGGGTAAAATGAATCAACATGAGCTTGCCTTGTCTTTATACGTTCATAAGGTATTTTCTGATATAAATTAGCCTGTTTTTCTCTTTATAATAAGCATGGTCAATAAGTACAAAACCACTTGCAAGGAAAAACGAAATCAATATGAGAGTCTTTAGCACATAAATGACAGGTTGCTCCTATCCAATTATTTGCAGCCTTTTCCCACTTTTTGTTCCAAGTATGAGAGAATTACAATAGGCTATATACATTATAAAAAATATTGTTGAAAATTTGACCTCGCCTTTTTAGAGTGGTAAAGCTTCCACTTGACTGCAAGTTTTGTAATTTCATTGAACTTAATGTTTTCACTTGCTTTTCAGGTTTTCTTTAATCAGTTTTTCCCGCAGATTTTCATTTTTGTGTTGATTCTCTGTTGTTTTTATTATGAATACTTTCTGATTGAAGTTCTCTCGAGTTTTTTAGCTTAATGTACCTGAACTGGCGCTTGCTTACTGTGATCGATTATATGAGTCTATGGTTCATCAACCATCTGCAAAATATTCTGGCAATATATATCTCACTCTTTTGCAAATATATCTGAATCCACGGAGGACAACCAAGAACTTTGAAAAGCGAATTACAAATATGATATCATCTCAGAGTGCAATTCCAACGAAGGTTGGGTCAGGAACTTCTATTAAGACTAAAGGAGGACGTGCAACTAAGAAAATTGCTGCAATTGAGGGTGCAGAAGATATGCGAATCAGTCCCAGCAGCACTGACAGTGGTAGAAGTGATGGAGATGCTGAAGAATCTACTGACGATGGAGGTTCTACTATCATGTTTGACGAGGTCCTTCATCTGTTAAGCCAAAGGTGGGATAGAATCAATGGAGCACAAGCCCTTAAGCTCCTACCAAGAGAAACTAAACTTCAGGTATTTATTTCATTTAGAGGATTTACAAACTTCAAGCAACAATTGTAGGTGTCTGCTCTTTATAATGATTACACTGTTCTTTTATATGGACAAACTTTATATGGAATCATTAACACCCAAGTTATTAATCTTTGCATCAGTATGTGGGACATCTGTGTATCATTTGTTAGCTTCATTTTTTTTTTTTTTTGGTGGGCAGAATTTGCTACCGTTTCTTGGACCTCTCTTGAGAAAATCTAGTGAAGCCTATAGAAATCTTTCAGTGATCAAGAGTCTGAGGCAGAGTGAGAACCTACAGGTGAGCATATATTTTGCAGAAGTTTAACTGGGAAATGAGTATACAAGTTCACTTCTTGAGATGCATGTTGTAGATTCTGAATGATTAGACCATTTCATTGTGGCAGTGGTGATACACTACCTCTTTTTGTGTGTTGCATGCTTGGTCTACTATTATGGCAATATAAATTTCTGTTTTACCTCGTTTTGCTAAATATCTTTAATTTAAAATATTTTATAGAAGTGGGATTTTAAATTAACTTTGTTAACTTTACTATTATTAAAGTCGTTATATACGTATTGTGGATAGCTTCGCTATGTATTTTGCTTTCAATTTTCTAACATAATTTCCTTGTATATTTTATTTGTTTCTTCTCCATTTCTGTCATATGCGCGCTTGTCTCTTCTTGTGAGTATCTGAATGTATTAGTTAATTGAAACAGGTGAAAGATGAACTCTACAACCAGAGGAAAACAGTGGTGAAAATCACCAGTGATAGTATGTGCTCTCTTTGTAACAAAAAAATAGGAACAAGTGTTTTTGCAGTCTATCCCAACGGGAAAACACTTGTGCACTTTGTTTGCTTTAGAGATTCGCAGAGTATGAAAGCTGTGGCTAAGGGCTCACCAGTAAGGAGGCGATAATTATATAAAAGTGTTGGGGGAAGAAAGAAAGAAGAAGAATGTTTCCCCCACGTAAGCATCGTGAATGGCCATTATTGTGCATGCAACTAACCCTAAAACAATTTCTGAAGGCTGTTTTTGGAGACTTCAGTGACGTGCATTCCCTGTTACAAGCATATGGTTGAATGGGGGTTTGTCAAACATTTGAGAAAGCGTCTTCTATTTGTTTGTTGATTGTGTGTGAATATCTAGTTGCTTACAGTTGAGTTGTTGAGGCTTTTTATATTTTGATTGAAGTTGCTTCTTGTAAAGCATCACGTAAGAAATCGTAATGCAGAATATTTTATGGCTGGTATGTATATGCGTTTTGTGTAATGAGAAAGGCAAAGTTGTAACCGAAATGAAGTAAAATTGTCTTACAACATTGATCCTCGACATGTTCGTCATCCCAGCAAAACTATAGACCACCCTAAACCCATCGCGTGGATATTGTACAGCTTCTTTGCCGCCTTGAAAAATGATTAGTTCAATCATAAGTCTATTAGTAAATTGATATTGACGACACAATTCAAAGTACATGATATCTAACTGGTTCCATGTGAAAGTCACACAATATCAGAGGTAGCCTTTACGCATGGGCCATAAAAATGCCAACGCATGGGCCATAAAAATGCCAATGTAGACAAAAGTTCTGATTTGACAATATGGGTTCATCTATAATGAATTGGGTGCCATAATGCATGCGGTTTTACACGTGGAAAAATTCCCCGTAAGAGTGGCAAAGCGAGTGCATTGTAGCACCCGGTTTATTGGAGACAATGTGCTGACAGTATAACGAAGAATCGATGTGACATTTTGTGCCAGATTTAACATTAAAGTCTTATCTATTAATTGGTAAAGTTAATTATTAAACACAAGAAATATAAATTTCAGCTGGTACAACAAATGCCAAAAACCACTTAACAATTCCCTATAAATTATGTTGGAAGGTGAAAAGTATCTTTTATACATAGTTTTTAGGTTTTCTTTTACTTAGATTATTTGATAATTTTTCAGCACTTATCTATGTTTAAGTTAATTTTTTTTTATGTTTTCTAATGTTTGTGTTTTTGTGAAAGGTAAAAGACGGAGCTGAAATTTACCAGAAAAGGGCCAAAATGGAAGAAAAATGTTATCCAAGGTCATTGAGCCAGTGCCTTAGTGCTCAGATCCACTATCACGGCAGTGGAAGACAGAGAGTTGAGCACCACGATGTCCAAAAGCCACTGCCGTGGCTTCAACGCGATCTTCCAAAATTGACCTTCTGCAATTTTTAAAACAAATATAAGCCGCCTTCCATTTTTAGGAAGCAAAGAGATGCATGTAGGGATGCATTTTAATACATATTGAAGTGATTTCTAGATATCTCAATATACCATTTTGGGATTACTGTTCATCCCTCTAATAACAACACTTTCAACACTAAAATAACACCAATAACAATATATATTCAACTCAGCTAACATCCTTCAACATGAACAACAACAACAATCACAATAACTACATCAACAACAACATACTCCTTCAAGAAATTTCACAAGAAGAAGAAGAACTTCAACTTCAACTAACAAGGAAAGATAAACTTACAAAAAATGAAAGATAGATGCCAATGGGATCTTCAAGTATAAAGGAAATTGTTAGGATCAGAAAATCCTAACTCAATCTTATGGAGATATAACAAGTTTAGACAATCAGATAAAAAGGAATTAAGATGAAAGAAAATRAATCAACTAGGAAAATAAGAACAGATATATTGATAGCTAGCTTCGAGGGCTAGAACCTCCCAAACAATAATCCTTAGAATAATTCTTCTCTGCCTTCTGTCATTCTTCCCTCATTTTTTTGTAATCACTCTGTAACTAACTCACACGCTCTCCTAATTTTCACAGCTCAGCTTTACTTTATTCTGTTATTTTTCCTTTAACAAACTAGTCTCTCTCCTTAACCGTTTTCCCACCTCTTTTCTTCCTTCTATAATACTGAATTAATGCCGGGGACTC
>JANKKB010028088.1:0-13013 GCA_026225775.1 Bursera palmeri | reverse complement strand
AAATTGTTGAAAAAGGTTTATTCCATTGGTGCTGTTGATAGATCTATCATTATAATAGAATCTGGACTGATCCTTTAGGACTAAATCTTTTTGAGTGAAGAACATATCTGGGTTTGCCTCGTTTAATTCAAAAACTTCGCTTTTGATTCGTTTTTCTGAAGTTATTGTTGTTGTGGGATTGATTGCAGGTTTTCGCAAAATGTCAAGGCAACTGCATAGAGGTAATACGCGGATCTCTGGGAATAACCATGGTGTATGGGATTCAGAAATTAAAGATAGAACAGAAAAGGAAGATTTGGATAAAACTCACTCGTCTGATCAAAGCTATTTAGCTCTGAGGTTGCCTTTTCAGCTTCTTACCCATCATAACAATAATTCTCCTTCGAAATATGGTGTTAGTGAAAATGGTTTTACTTCTGATCCTTTCAGTTCTGGAAATCCGAGAAGCCGGCACAACTTTATGATGCTATTTTTGAAGTTCAGTTTAATTGTGATTGTAATCCTTGCTCTTGCCGGCTCATTTTGGTGGACAATTTTGATTTCGAACTCGTCAAGAAGTCAAATATTTCATAACTATAGGAAGCTCCAAGAGCAACTTGTATTGGATTTGTGGGATATTGGGGAGATATCTCTTGGTTCTTCTAGGTCGAAAGAATTGGAATTTTGTTCTCTTGATAATGAGAATTATGTTCCTTGCTTCAATGTTTCGCAAAATCTTGCCGTGGGTTATTCTGATGGAAATGAGTTTGATCGACACTGTGAACATGGGTTGAGGCAGAATTGTTTAGTTCTTCCACCTTTGAATTATAGGATTCCACTTAGGTGGCCAACTGGAAGAGATGTTATTTGGGTTTCTAATGTTCAAATTACTGCACAGGAGGTACTTTCTTCTGGCAGCTTGACCAAGAGGTGAGCAGAGATTCTCTTATTAAGAAACTCTTCTTTTGAACTCCCCATATTTGTTTGATTATTAATCCCATGTGTTTGCAGGATGATGATGTTGGAGGAAGAGCAGATTTCCTTTCGCTCTGCCTCACTTATGTTTGATGGGGTTGAAGACTACTCTCATCAAATTGCTGAAATGATTGGACTGAGGAATGAATCTAACTTCATACAAGCTGGGGTAAGTGAATAACTACTCAATGTGTAATCCTCTCGAAATAAGAAACATGTCCTGTTTCAACTTTGAAATTAGTTGTTTTAATTTTTGTAAGTTTATTCTCTTGTACTGTAATTTAGCATAGGTGATACGTGTTAATTGAACATGTCTAATTGTTTCTTTTGCCCAAAATCTACCACAGTAATGTACCATTTTTAGTAGCTGAATTTAATAACTCTAAAAAGCAACATAATTTCTTGACCAACCCATCAAGTGATTTTCCGAGTTGTTGAATGATTTGCCATACGTTCCAGAGCATGTCCCAAATGCACTGTAATTATGTCAACAATATACAATTGCATAAAATCTAGCATATTGTATGGTTATAACTTTTGAATATTAGTTACTATCTTTCTTCTATAAGTTAAGGAGTAAATTTTAAAAGTTAAATTTTGCAGGTTAGAACTATCTTGGATATAGGATGTGGTTATGGCAGCTTTGGAGCACATCTCTCTTCTAAACAGCTCTTAACCATGTGTATTGCAAATTATGAGGCCTCAGGCAGTCAAGTTCAACTAACACTTGAGAGAGGGCTTCCCGCAATGATTGGTTCTTTCATTACAAAACAGTTGCCATACCCATCACTTTCCTTTGACATGTTGCATTGTGCACGTTGTGGCATCGACTGGGACCAAAAAGGTAAATGTTAAAAATTAGTAGGATTGAGTACTTGATGTAATGTCAAATACCCTATTAAATATGTTAGTTGATGTCCATTTTAATTCTTGCTTGCAAAATAGAAGTTTATGCATTCTAGCAGCCTTACTCTATGTGCATCCTTTTTGTTTTTTAGTTTTTTGTGCCATTAAACAGAGTCAGTAGAGCTGAAGTATAACCTGAATATCCTAACCGTTTACATTTTTTAATGATGAAATTAATCAATTAGGATGAACGAGTGTAGCCTTTTATTACCATTGAGCAATTAGGGAGTTGAAGTAGAAATGTGATCTTGCATATTCACTCTGTCCTTACTCTCAAAGTGAATAATAATAATAAATGAAAAAGCAAAATTGTCATTTGTCCATATCTTCTTGGTCATCTGTTCACCGCATTATCAAAAAATTAGTCCATGTCATGCTTATTTTCTGAATATTTAAGTGATACTTTTGCTCCTTATTCCTGCATGTTTAGGTGCTAGATTCGAATTTAATCTTTAATGTGTGCTCATGCTATGTGGGACAGATGGTATTCTCTTAATTGAAGTTGACAGAGTTTTGAAGCCGGGTGGATATTTTGTGTGGACTTCACCACTTACCAATGCACAGCGTTTTCTTCGTAACAAGGAAAATCAGAAAAGGTGGAACTTTGTTCGTGATTTTGCGGCAAATCTCTGTTGGGAGCTATTGTCACAGCAAGAGGAAACTGCTGTATGGAAAAAGAGTAGCAAAGCAAGTTGTTATAGAGAGAGGTGAGGCAACAATCATGGATGTTTTATTTTATTTTCCCACATAATCTCTTGAATGGAATATTCTGAATCAAATATATAAATTAAATGCATGGTGTTATTTTAGTACCAAAGAATATTAGGCAGTTCTAATATTGGTAGCAACTGGTTGTTGGTCTAGGAAGCCTGGTTCTGGCCCTTCTATCTGCAGTAAAGCCCAGGATGTTGAATCCCCATACTATCGACCTCTCCAATCATGTATTGGTGGAACACAGAGTCACCGATGGATTCCTATTGAAGAGAGGACAAATTGGCCCTCCCGGGTTAACTTAAACAAGCGTGAACTTGCAATATATGGTAATTCTTATGCTCTTATGTTGTATTTCAGTGCCTCATTCAGATGGTTAAAATGGCATGATAGAGAAAAATAATCTGTTTATGAAAACATTTTACCAATTATAGTTATATCTGTTGCCTCATTTAATTCTAGTTTTTCTTTTTAAATGTCTTGTCAGGTGTAAATCAAGAAGAGTTCGTGGAGGATACTGAAAATTGGAAATCAGCAGTCAGTAATTATTGGTCTCTTCTGTCACCTTTAATATTTTCAGATCATCCAAAGCGACCTGGTGATGAAGATCCTTCACCACCTTTTAACATGGTCAGAAATGTGCTAGACATGAATGCACATTTTGGCGGCTTTAATTCTGCGTTACTGGAAAGAGGGAAGTCTGTCTGGGTCATGAATGTGGTCCCAACAATTGGAACCAACTACCTTCCAATGATTCTAGACAGGGGTTTTGTTGGTGTATTGCATGATTGGTAATTCAACTTTCTGACCGCCCAATTTTTTTTTTTTAATTTTATATAATATCTTTTTGATAATATTCGGTTGCTGTTATGATTTATTGCATAACTTGTTATCTGAAACTCATCCTATTTCATGGATTGCTGCTTTCTTCTTGCTATTCTCGGATTAAAAACAATGATAAAGTGCTAATTTATTTAATTGGAGAATCTATATGGGAAATTGATCTGCAATACTAACATGCTTGATTTGGAGGAAAACGTGTTCACTCTTACCAAAAGAGAATTGTAACAGACAATGTCAGAACTTTCAGAGTAGCAATTCATGCTGAACTTTATATTCTTTGCTTTCTTATGATTTTTAATCCTCTCAGGTGTGAACCCTTCCCAACCTACCCCAGAACTTACGATCTGGTGCATGCAGAAGGACTTCTGTCACTTGAAACAGATCATCGGAGTAGCTGCTCTGCACTTGATATATTCACTGAAATAGATCGTATACTTCGTCCAGAGGTACCCAAATACTTCCTCTATTTGGTTTGATGTATGGTTATCATGCATTGATCATGTTGGAGAAAAACTTTAATTTAAGAGTTGACAACTGGACTATCATGCAAGATCATACACCAAAATACTCTGTACTATCATATTGAAATTACCTTCTTTAATTTCATTTTTTTAAATCATATTTTTGTTACTGGAATTGTTTTACTTGGACACTGATGTCAGTTGGATTTAAAATTTATTCAAAAACCATAAAGACAGCAAGTGTAGCAAGTCTACTGTGTTCTTTTATTTATTTAATCTTTTCCTTTGTTGGATATGGTCATTTGCTGTAATAATAATATTTTCCTTCCTGCAGGGTTGGGTGATTATCCGTGATGCTGCTCCTCTTATTGAGTCAGCCAGAGCTCTAACTACTAAGCTGAAGTGGGATGCACGAGTGATAGAAGTTGAGAGTAACAGTGACGAGAGACTTCTTATCTGCCAGAAACCTTTCTTTAAGAAACAAGCAACCTAATTCTGAGTTTCGACTTCAGGGGAAGCTCAAGAAGTTAGATCATGGTATTCATATTCATTTAGTGGACGTTATTGAATCACCATAAAAGCTCCGCCATGCAAAGCGGGAACAAAAATTTTTGAACAAAGAAACCAAAAACAGAGAGGCAAACAAATGAATCAAGATGGAACCAACCACACCTCCTATGAAGCCGTAAGGCTTACATGGGACATGTAATTACTCAAATTCAGGCGCCAAGCAAGTGATAAGTATAGAATTAGATTTAATCTTTCATGCAATGTCTCATTATAATTTATACAACTACATGATTAAGATTGTGAAAATGATTACAGGATAAGGATTATTTTGCTGTAGTATGTAAAAAACAGGTCAGTCCATTCATGCCAAGGAATTTTTTTATTCAAGTTGTGTCATTTTCTTCTAATCTCTATTGAAAATTGAAATGGTACTTATATACTTGATTGTTTGAAGATGGAAATATAGAGTTTAATGGTGGCCAAAGGAATTCTATTCACTTGCTGTTTATTGTAGATGAATCTTACCGACCACCTTTTATTATTAGCAGTAAAAGCAGAGAGTTAATATAAAAGTGGTGATACTCTTGCTACCAACCTCGAGGACAATCAGGGATCCACTGGTTCATTTCATTCATAAGAATCAGATGATTGATATTTAATATCTACCTGTATGTTCGGTGCTCTAGGTTTTCGATAATTGATGACAGGGTCCCTCCCCTCTATATTTATTAAATTTTCACTCGAACGGGTGAAATCGTCGGCTGCAATTGCAGAGGAAATTTCTGCTTCAAATTCCAATTGCTAGTAAATAGCACAGTGCTTACCTTCGAAGTCATTATTGAATAAGGAATAACGAAGGATAAATTTTTTTATTCTTTATATCCTTTTTATTCAGGAAATCATTATCAGGTATAAAATCAATTATTTTAAAAACATAAACCAAACAAAAATTCAGTACAAACCTTCTGTGTAGATTGTAGTACGTGGTTCTCTCAGTTTAATAATTGAATAAATTGACCGGCCGTACTAAAAGACTTGATGAACGGGGGTTCTATAAATTGGTAGATATTTGAACTAATAACCTTCTTTTTTTTCATGTTTATGACTTCAAATTTAAATAAAGTACTGTTTAATAAGAAACTGAAAAGCAAGAAAAATGTAGAATAGTTTTCCAAAACGATCAACAAACCGACCTTAGCTCAGTTGGTAGAGCGGAGGACTGTAGTAGGTTAATACCCGGTAGCCATCCTTAGGTCGCTGGTTCGAATCCGGCAGGTCGGATCGTTTTTTGACAAATTTTTCATGTCAATCATTCCATCCGACGATCGCTTTCTATTCATCGTACATTTTTTTTTGGCGCCGAATGCCAGATTACCGTTGATTATCCTCATCACAAAATCAAATAACACCACACTCAACTGCTGCTTATGGCTTGGCGCCCCTTCCTCAACGAAATCCGAACCTTAGCATCTCCTCTTTCGAACCCTAATTTACTTAGAACGTCTCAATTCTCCACCTCATTTCTCGTCACCAAAATTCCCAAAAAGCTCCGAAAAAAACGCAAAAAGCCCGATTCCCCTCGTACCAGGCCCGTCCAGCCCGACTCAGCCCGGATCCCTCACTTCGAATCCATTCTCAACCGCGATTCCGTCTTCAAATTCCTTACCAAAACCAAAGAATTCCTCGCCAAACAGCCCGAACGCGTCCTCCTCCTCGATGATGCCGGCAAGCTCTACCGCGAGTTGGGGTTCCCCCGCGGCCGCAAAGTTATCAAGTCCATTCAACGCCATCCCAAAATCTTTGAAGTTTATCGCCACGTGGACAACAAAATGTGGCTTGGGTTCTCTGAATTCGCGGAGCAGTTGCTGGAAGAAGAGAGGTTGATCATGGACTCCATGGAAATCGACAGGGTAAACAAAGTTCGAAAATTGTTGATGATCTCTAATGAAAAGAGGATTCCTTTGAGTAAAATTTATCACAACAGGTTGTTATTTGGAATTCCAGAAGATTTTAGGGACCGAGTTACAAAATACCCGGATTATTTCCGCGTTGTAGTAGAAAACGATGGCAAAAGGATTCTTGAATTGGTTAATTGGGATCCAACTTTAGCTGTTAGTGAGTTAGAGAGGCAGTTCATTGTCAATGAGGATAAGGTTATGAAAGCGTTTAAGTTTCCAGTTAAGTATGGGAAAGATTTGGGTTTGGATGAAAATGACACGAGAAACCTTAACTTATTGAACACTTTGCCGTTGGTGTCACCATACAGTGATGGGGGGAAGTTGGATGTGTGGAGCTTGGAGGCCGAGAAGTATAGGGTAGGGGTTGTGCATGAGTTTTTGAGCTTGACATTGGAGAAAAGAGCGAGTATACATCATATTGTGGAGTTTAAGGAGGAGTTTAGCTTGACTAGGAGGACATACGAGATGCTTAAGAAGCAGCCTCGGACGTTTTATTTAGCAGGGACTGAGATGAATTGGGCGGTGTTTCTGAAGGATGCTTATGATGAGAATGGTGCTTTGATGAATAAAGATCCACAGGTGACTTTTAATGAGAAATTGTTTAGGTTTGCGCAAATGCAGGAAGGGGAAATGGTTTCTGGTGTTGGAGAGAAATGATGTGGTAATTAGCGGCCTTGTTGGAGAGAAAGATTTAGACCAAGATCAATTTTCCATTGTATTTTTCGTAAGGTATCCTTGTTTGATTAATAAAATTATTGAATCTGTTGGAAATTTTTATCTATGATGCTTACTGTGGAATTTGGTATTATTTTGTTTGGAATGGTTATAATGGTTGTAGCATATGATGCTTGTCTCCCTGTTTCAGAAACTTTCTAGGCTTGAAAGGTTTTTGTTTTTGTTTTTGTTGTGGAAGATAAGTCAAATGTTTGGTATTTGCTCATATTCTGTATATTCTGCTAAACCTTTAAGCTTAGCGATGTATCAAATTTCCCTTGATATACGTATTAACTATATCAAATGGCGATTATATTAAACTTGTGGTTGAAAAACTTTTGATTTCTTCTCTTGCTAATGTTAATCTAGCAATTTGTCTTACTGTTCTTAGAGGATAAGTTAAAGTAGAAGTCATGTCAGCTAGAACCAAACATGAGCTGATCTTTTCTCTGGAAACCATATGGTGAGAGAGAGAGAAAATTGTTGCCGGGCGAGGATTTGCATGAGCAGGCTTGCATTTGGTACGATCTGCTTCTGTCCTCTTGTAGGTTCATAGTTATGTCTTTCCATCGCAATATTAGAAATTCTCTTGGTCCTGTTATTTTTATTTTGGAAATGTCCTGCCTATTCCTGCCACTATCTCGGCCATTTATCTTGGGTGAATGCTTTTTATGAGGATCTGGGTTGAGTTGCTGATCCTTTTGGCTCATGGTGGCGTTGGATAATTGCTCAAAAATTATTATTTTGGTTGATGTTTACGCTTGCCATCAAGAAAAAATTACAAAGTAATTTAGAGGCTTGCTAACTACTATAACTACATAATTAGTTTAGTAAATATGGTGGATAAACTAAAGTCCATTTCCATTAGAGGTTGCTGTGGTATTTTTGTCTGGCATTTTCTTTGGAAGTTTGGTAGCAGAAGTCACTTGCGGTTGTTGCTGATAATTGCTGTGTAAAGTGCGCTCTGATTAGTGAATGGGAAGAGGTTATACGAGTATAGAGAAGATCTGATGGGTATTCTAAGCTCATTCGTATTTGTCTCGTTTTGTTGGCATGTCAATCATTATTTGTTAGAACTCATTTTGGTTTTGGGATCATCCAACACGAGGGCCCAGTCTATACATCCATGGCTTTCTGAACAGTTGTTCTGTTAAATGATTTATCAGATACCTATCAAAATTTCAATTAATTGATTATTACATTTTTCTTACTGCAAAGAGAACCTCTATGCTAGAACTTCTGTGGACCACAGTAATGAAAAATCTGTTGTAGCCTTGTTGGCACAACTGAATAGCTAAGAAAGTGTCATTTCAGACTTTTTAGCATGATGCTTTTGTGTGCAACTGTGCAAACACAGAAATGAAAAATCTGTAGTACTGTTGAGAGTAAGGATATATCAACAAATAAAAGCAAGACAGCAACTTACTCTTGAGTAAAGCATTCCGTCTCTGTATTTCTTTATGCCTTTCTGTCGGCAACCCTGCTGTTTATATCAAGCCTTATCACTTCAGAATGCCTACCTACGTTGAAATCAATATCAGGTTTTAACTATAATTTACAAGTTGGTTAATTTTTAAATTCTAGTGTCCGCCTAGTTTGGCTCACGACGGGTATGGCCACGGATACTTGCCTTGTTATTTCTGGAAAAGAATAAAATATAATGCAGGCAGTTAATATTGTATATGTTACAAATATAATCTACTCATCTCATGTTGTCTTACTACCAAAGGCACCCTTTGTAGTGTCCTCAATAAGAAGTAATTTCTCTAAGTCTGGATTAAAAATTATTAAGTTGACATGCAACAGTCTGAACCAAGAAGAAGTCGAGATAGAACATCTGAAATCATAAGCTGATAATTCTGTGTCACATATATCCAATTTGATATGATATTTGATGCTCCTGGAGAACCAGAGAATATTAAAACTGAAGACATTATAATTAAATCAAATGGAACTTGAAATGAATAACCAAAACCACTCCAGCAAAATGGAAAAGAAATTATGTTTGCCTTAACAGGTCTCAATTCAAGAACATACAATTCTATCCGGAAAAACTCAACCTGAAATGTCAATGTAGTTTTACCCAAGAATGGGAAAACATCTAGCAGGAAAGAAACATGTGCAGATGACACTGGTCTAACGGGATGACGAAGCATGTGCAGATGATACGGTCTTCAAGGAAACGTGGCTCTTTAGCCTTCTCCTGCTTTTTGGCCCTGTACCTGCACTACTGCTCCTTTGAGCACCGGAAGGCAATGATGCACTGCGGCTTGTTTTCTTTCCTGCTTTTCTTCGAGAGCTCTGGCTACCATTGCCAAGAACAGCTTTGGCAACGCTATCTGTAAGCAATTCTCGTGCTCTCTGTGGTTTGATGGGCTGCTTATTCAGATAAACTAACTTTGGAAGTAGACCACAAACGGCCTTTCGCAACTGGTCATCACTGATGTTGCTCTGAATTGGATTACCCAAGAGATTCAAAGCTAGCAATGAGTTGTAGTTGGCCACTAGCTGACCTAGAGCTTTTGTAGTTGTTATCTTATTGAAGCTCATATCTAAGACAGTCAGCTTCAAGAGCCTATGCAGCCCCTCAATATCACTGATCTTGTTCCCAGCAAGATAAAGTTCCTTGATTAGTGTACAGTTTGACAAACCTGATGCCATCAGAATCCACAGTACAACTTTAGAATTCTATGACTTGCAGGGAAATTTAATAAAAATTAAAAAATCAAACAGGTTAATTGAAAACCTGAAAATGAGTTCCTGAGATAATTACCATGTCCAACACGAGAAATGCGGTTATAACTGAGATCAAGTACTCGCAGTCGGGTCAAGTCTCTGAGTCCTTCAATGGTGCTGATCTTGTTTTTTGCTAAGTTGAGTGAGTGAAGGCCCTTTGGCAGTGATCCTGCAGTTATATGGACTGCAAATGGAGGAAGAACAAACAAGCAGGTTAGTACATATAATATCTCCAGAAACTAGATTTTTTTTATTCTTATTGTTTTTAATGCTAAGACATACCAATGAAGTTGTTTGACAAGTTGACAGAGCGAAGACCGGAGAAACATGAGATGGTAGGGAGCGCCTTCAAGCCTATACCCGTAATGTGAGCCACAGAAGAGGAAGAATTCAGAGACTGGATGACACTATTGGCATGTGAAATCTCCTCCGAAAAATTCATATCTGCACGATGAGCCAAGTGCGCAGTGCTTCTTGGTGGTGACTTACCATGCTCAGGAGAGGGTGGGAAGACAATACCCTCATCACTAATCTCATTACTAGTACCCGGAAGTGGGCTTTGCATGTCGAGATCTTTCACCCACTCGTCTACTCTTTTGAAGGAGGATGATTCTCCTGGAAAAGCCACCCATTGGTTATGGGGCCAAAAAGCAGAAACTTCGTTATGAAAATCATCCCAGCTCCGGTTGAGATTTTTGTGACTGCCACCGTAACCTTTGTTCAAGGATTCTCCAGTAAAAGATCCAGGTGATTCCATCTTGCCTAGTTTCATAGCTTGATTTAGTTCAAGTGTATCTGAAGAGTACCCACCTTGCTGCTTTAAAGCGGCAACAACTGGAAGTGGCTGTGGTTTTGACCATGGTTTTTGCAGATTCCTGTGACTCCAGAGGAACAATTTCCACCACAACCTTCTACTTTTGGAAGGAAGGATTTGGCTTGAAGAATGCTTCTTCAACATCACTCTATCAGCACTAAAATGGCTCCTCACAGACCCAGGACTGCCAGGATTAAGATTCTCCCCCAACTTAGGATATAATTCCTGCAATTCTTCAAAAGACTGAGATTTTGAAGGAGGCAAGTGATCTGCTATTGTTTTTAGCACTTCCCTTGTTTCCAGATTAGAGCAAGAACGCTTAAGATTTGGTGAAGCCCAGAATTCAGCCTTTCCAATCCCTGGATCACTAACATGTCCACTCTGGAACGTATCAACACCCTTTTCACCATCTTTCTCAGCTTTGTTCTCAAATTGTCCATTCACTTCTGTATCAGTTGAATCAAAGTAACCCGAATTTTTGTTTCTAAAATCAAACTCCTCATCGCCAGAATTAGCTACATGGGCTTGGAGATCAAAGTCAGATAATTCCCTCTTGATAGATGAGTTCTCTTCATGCTCATCTTCCCCTTCATATGCTCTCTCTGCCTGTTCAATAGCAACAGGAGTCTCATTCTTCATCACCTTGACATTGCAAAGGGAATTATTCTGGATGCCGTAAGGTACTGAGACACTGAAAGATGTCAATTTCAACTCATCACTCTCAAAAGGTTTCACCGGATGTTCAATCTTAATCTGCAGTGCTCCAATCCCTTCTGCGTATTCAACAGTTTTTGAAGACACCTCATTCTCCTACAAGCAAAAACATATTAAATATGAACAAGTTAGCAAGCCACAAGATAACAATTTTTTTTTTTTAAAAAAAAAGAAGTAAAACGAGATAATTTGTCTTGTGAGCTTGAATTTTGTGAAAACCAACTTGATTCTTACCTTACTCTTCTTCTTCTTTCCAACCCGTAAAAAGAAGCAATTGAATTTCGCCATAGCTAGCAATCAACAAACTCAAAATTCCTCAAGCTCAAGGGAAGCCAAGAACAGCTTTCGTCCTAGCTTTCAAATTTTATCAGGATGCTCACATCTCTAATAGTTGCTGAGGGGCAAGTTCACATCGAAAGCTTGATCAAAAGTTAGCCATAATCAACTGGAAGGCGCCAAACCAATGAGTTGAAGCAATAAAAAAACAATTGAGGACCCAAAAACAGAGAACTTGATCCTGCTCCGGATTGCCAATGTATGACTAGAGTGTCGGCCAGAGTTGTATACACGGCAGCTTCTCTCCAGAAGCTTCACAAAATCTCTGCTTGCTCCTGCTTTTTCCAAGAAAACTCCAGAACCCAGTTAAACTAACTCACAAAAATGCCAAAAACTTACTAGAAATAATAAATACAGAAAACCCCACATCAGGAAAGATTGAAAGTTATAGGCCATTTCCATTACAACTTTAAGATGAATTTTAACAAGCAGATGGTAAGGTAGAGTGAGTAGAAGCTTACCTATACGAATAACCTCTCAACTCTTCATTCAAGTTGAGATTCTGAGTTTGAAATGAGAGAGAGAAGGGGAAAGGTTGTGGTGGTGGTTATACGAGAGGCTGGAATGAGCTTAAAATAATTAGGGTTATTTTTTAATTTGTGAAATTATTAGCATTAAAAGCCATACGCGCATGAGACACGGTCTTCGGTACCCTTTTTATTTTTAATTATTTATTTAATAACTCTACTATCTTGTCATATTCTTTCATGCCATCATTGTTGCCGTTAAATTTAGGGGTAAATACAAATTTAATAGTTTCCTCATCAAGCCCTCCATACATGACACCTAATCTTGGTTAAATGGAATGTTACTAATTTTATGACCACAAATTTAATATAATATTATTTACAGAGCGCTGTCTTTTCTATTTTACATTTATGTCCAGTTTATAAAATAATCTAATAATGTGTGTACAATTAATTCCATATAACCTTGTCATGGGACTGCTTTCCAATAATTGAGAATTCATTACCATTAATATTAACATATTTCAAATGTAATTTTAGTACTATTTATGTGACAGTTACCTGTGGTGGGACTTATAATTGTTATTGGCCATTTTAATTTGATAATGGGTATCCTAATTATACATATTAAGTCATAAAAATTTATATATTTTAATATAAAATTATTAAATTAATTATTTTTATAATTAAATTTAATGAGTTTTATAATTAAAAAAACATAAAACCTGACATGATTTAATGATTTTTATAATATATATCCTTAAAATATACGTTAAGATTATCTTATTTAATATTTAATATCAATTTATGATATAAAATTAATTTATTATTAATATTATATGTCATTCAAATTTTAAATGTTTTTTCATGTTATTTTGTTATACAAGAT
>JANKKB010028087.1:0-13011 GCA_026225775.1 Bursera palmeri | reverse complement strand
TATATATATATATATAGAGAGAGAGAGAGAGAGAGAGAGATTTATTGTTATAACATATAATCTTTTTGAAATGTGATTAATTCAAAACATCCCTTTTATTTTACTTATTTTTCAAAGACCCATAATTTAATACTACATCGTTTTCTTATCTTATATCAAGACACTTATTAGCATAATAATTTATATGTTGACACTTATTAGTTAGATGGTTATGTTTCTTTCTTTAATACTGTTCTTAACTTGATTTAAAAGCTTAAACTTAATTAAATAATACATTTGATACCACATTTGATTTGGAAATTTAAACTTATATATAGAGTTAACTTAAATATTTAAGTTTTAATAGTTAGTAAGCAAGTGAAGATTGGGCATTAGATTCTTAGCAATAGCAAGATCTCGGGCTAAATGCCATAGACAACATTGGTCAGCCCAAACTTATGGACATCGGACTGTCTATGTCCTAGAATATTCACAACGGAAGCTCGGGACAATTTCTCAAGAAGAGTCGAACGAGGACTATGCCTATACATGCCCATTTGTTCAGAACAATCATTCACTGAATATATTTAGAAAATGTAAGTTGCAAGCATGGCCATGTGTCAATCTTATCCGAATGACTCCAAATGTACGTGTCCAGCGTATCCATCTCTTCACATGGCTATGTGCCTTCTGCTGCAATGAACGTTGAGTGCAACGTGCCTAGTATCTATGTAAATCTGCAACAATCATTAAAAACAGTGATTCTTTTAGTAAAGTAAGAAGAAGAAATAATGGCCAAGGACAGAAAATTTTATTTTGTTAAAGGAGGTCAGCAGGGCTTGTAATTTGTAAATGAAGTCTCCACCTAAAAAATTGAGGAGGACAATTAAAGCAAGGATTTCCTTGTCAGTCATTCGCTTCCGCATCTTTACGACCGAATCTAGCCACTAATATTTTCTAGAATAAGGTGAATTGCATGTGCCCGGTGACTGGTGATTTTGCTAAAAGAAATATTTATATATTTCACAGTAATTTGGTTGGGGAAAGACTATAATACACGTGTTATCAAAGTTTTGCCTTAATTGTAACTAGAATATGTTTTAGATCTAATTGTCTCGATTGTTGTGAACTGAACTTCGATCGAGGGAATGGATTTTGCCAAGTGGGCTAGTGACTAGTAAGATCTCCCAATCGATTAAAAATTAATTCGTGGCTTGGTGAAGCTAGCTAGCTAGCTACTTGTGGAAAACCTTTTGGCAAAACGACCATTCTTTTGCAGCTAGTTGTATATATAGAACTACATTTCCATGTTTACCACAATGCCACTTATCATCCATTCTTATCCAGTCTCTCTCTGATCAAAAGCTAATTCCTCTTTCTGTATCTCTCTCAAACACACAGAAACAGCGCCCCCAAAAGAAGTTGCATTGATTTTGGAGTTGGAGATGAGTAGGAACATGAGCAGGGAATTCTTCCAAGGAGGATCGCAGGTAATGCATGGAATCAAGGACCAAGTTCCTAAAAGTGACTCAGGAATCAAGTCTGTCAATGATTCCGATTATGCATCTTCTTGTTCTTCTAAGCAAGTGAAGAGATTTTCTGGAGCTTGTAATCCCAAAAGGTACAACAAATTTTCTGATGAAGGGGGGGATGACAAGAAGCTCAAACAAGCGGAGGAGTCTTTCAGGACCGTGATGTACCTCAGTTGCTGGGGTCCGAATTAATTAATGGACTTGTGTAACCCACGAGTTTCCCAAGTAGCTGCTCTTTCCAGAGGCACATGGAAGTAGCTTTCTGTACATGAATTAAGTATGTGAATGGCCAGAGTCACATGGAAGTAGCTTTCTGTACATGAATTAAGTATGTGAATAGTATGTTAAGGAGATTGCAATGAATTGCTTGAAGGACTTATTTTTCTCACTTTCTCTGTATTTTATGGAAGAAAATATGTATCTATCTTTATGAATATAACAGGAGATGCAAGTAAATATTTAATGTAGGACAACACGGATTTGATAAGTGTGGGGTGAATGAGAATTTTATTTAGAAATTTTGCTATCCCCCTGATTCTCTTCTCTCGAGAAGCCCATGAAACTGTCAGTAACACAGCTTATTTACTCATAGTTACTGCCCAAATGTGGACCGATTCAACAATTTAAGCATCACACGAGCTAATCATGAGACCTTTTATTTTTATTATTAGAAAGCATTGATATCAAGCAGCTCTGTTCATAAGTTCTGTTGGAAAACTGGAAGTATTGAGCATACCAACTGAACAACAATGTACAAATAATCCTAGGAGTCAAGTAACCACAATTTTCCTTCGTAAGAATCAAAGAATAACAAATGCATAGCAGAATCATCCAAAGATGATTATGATATTATATTCTCATTTAGTTCCATTTCTGAAATCTATCGCCTTCGTGATGCTGCCTTGCATTTCTTTATGCAAACTATCTGTGGTTTGTAATGTTCGTTAAATCAGACAAACTATTAATATATGTGAACATAGCATATGGGTCAAGTTTAATTATAAAAGACTCAGAAACGGATATTATTATTGTTGCATCATCTGCAGAAAAAAATTTTCTCGAACTAATTTCAAATTTTAATAAAAGCATTATCATATTCTTTTCTTAAACACTAATTGTAATGAAGATTACGAATAATAAATATAAGATTACGTTTATGTGCTATATTATATATGCAGCTTTTATGGATTGTTTGATGAAATTCCCTAGTGAAGATAGCAGGGGAAACGGGAGAAGGTAGAAGTAATTAATTAAGCATTGAACATCACTCTCTCGAGACTCTACACTCATTGAACACAAATTGACTAGCCAAAATCAACTCCTTACGTGTATGGCCTATAAAGTTGATTACTTGTCATTGAGCCAACCCAAGATACTTTGATGAATAGAGAAAAAGTTAGATTTCGGTTGCATATTCAACTCTTTCTAACGCAAATAGATTTTCCATCCAGAATCAGCTCTCGGCTCTGCTATGGGATACTGTTGCGGCAAACGTAAGCGTCATCAGATCCTCTCCAATAATTACTTTTTCTTTCTAATAATCTCAGGTGCATTCTACGTTGCAGTCTCCTGATCCAACAGCTATATATAAAGTCAAATAAAAGGTTACAGACGTTTCATCGATAAGCCGGCAAGTGGCATTTGGATAATGCAACACCACGCACTGGAACCTGAAAAACTCATAGGCCCACTGGTTCTGAGCGAAAACCACAAGGGGCAGTTGCTGTTAAATGTTGGATAATGACCCTCTCAGCTTTATTTCTTACGTAACAAAGCCAAAAACAAACCATATAAAGTGCACAATTGATCTGTTCCTTTCTATCAAATCACCTAACAATTTAGCGCAAGTAATTGACACCCACAAGACGACAAATCCGGCCTCTTGTTTTTGCTGCAGGCACCAGCAGTGCTTGATATTTTCCCTATATGTACCTCAACACCCTCTTGACTTAGAAGTAATCATCTTATTATCAAAGCCAGAGAAAAGTGGGAAAGAATATTTTTGAAGAGGGATAGATTTCTGAATTCGAAATGAGTGCAAAAGGCAAAGCTTGGATGGTGGCAGCAAGTATTGGAGCTTTTGTGGCAATGAAAGACCAAGGGTTCGCTAGGTGGAATTACCCTTTGAGGTCTCTTCAGAAGCATGCAGAGACCAATCTCAGATCGTTGGCTCAAGCCAAGAAGCTCTCTTCCTCATCTTCTGCGATGGCTTTGAGTAAAGTGACAGATGAGAAAGTGACAGTAGATGAGGACTCTCTGAGGAAAGTCATGTACTTGAGCTGTTGGGGTCCTAATTAGACACACATGCAGGAGTTGAAGCTAGCGTTAATTATATCTGAAAATCATCACCAAGATCTTCTAGAGACTATACTTGATGCATCGGCATCAAATCAGACAGAGAGTTGAGGTTGTACTTTGTAGTTTGATCTGCATTAAAGTCCTAGAAGATGACAAGAAATTAATGTGTTCTACTCCAGAAAATAGAGCATAACCCAGCCAGAAAGTACTGTAAATATAGACTTGAATATAAACTTACTTGAACGAAAATATTTGATCAGATGAATGAAAGAATTAATTGTTTCCTTTCTTTGAGTACTTTCTAACAGACTTTGTTATCTGATTACTTTCCTTTAAATCGTATTATAACTTAAATTTGTTAAAGCTTTTGACAACTCATTCTCAGGCCAAGTCTAGAACTGGATGTCACATGCTTTGCTCCCCATATCAGAACAAGCCAGTATAGGGATTGGGTTTCATCTTAGCACCTGAAATCAATATAAAAATGAGAATTCCGGGTAGATATTAGTGTGAGTACTACTATTAACCAATAATCTAGAGATTCAGATTTTATCTTGAGAAAATTCTTCTACTTGAGCTTGACTGAGTGGCAAGGATTAAATTGAAGATTTTAAACTTTGTTTCCATTGACTTAGTTTAGAATCCATTATCTGGGGGGCAGGGCGCTTGTAAAATTAGTAAAGAACATTTTTGTCAATTTTTTTTTTGTAATGGCCAAAGCTAATTTACACATTAAATATAATTCATTTAGAACTCTAGTCTTTGTGACTTTGTCATTACTTTCGACTCTATTGCCAACTCTCTTTCTTGGTCAGAGATTTTTGTTTTCCTACACTCATGTAATGTAAATCTCTTTTGATTGAGAGTGCAATTCCCTTTCTCTCGTTAGGAAGGAAAGATATAGGACCAAAGAGGTGAGAGCCTCGGAACTTTCTTGTGGATGCATCAAATAAAAATTCAATTTATCAGCCTTATTGAAAAGATTATTACTATATAACCGTACTATAAACTCGTATGAAATATGGCAAAACACCTGAGAGAGAGATAAAAACAGATTTTGTTCCATGGCGAATGTAGCCCTTATCAGGGTTCTAGAATCTAGCTTCCTTGGCTTATCTGCAAAAGAAATTTTGGTTTTTAGATCGCATTTTCCGGGCTTAAATGGATTAACTTCACAAAGGAAAACTGCGTGCTCATTAGTAACTCAAGTGGCAAGGGGGGACGTCACGCACTTAGCCATAGTAAAAGGTTGACTCAGAAGTCAGAAACCCGAATTTGTACCAAAAACCAACCATCTAACGAGACAAACTGGTCCTACAACGGCAAAAAGTCTCACCAGCGTAGAAAACTACTTGCCCAGTTGCCCTCCTGGACCCCAAAATCATCCGACGAGGCGCGCCATAGCCTCTGGTTTTGTCTGTTGGCTCTCAAAACTACCAGCTTAACTTTATATATAAGAAACCCTGTTTCCTACCGATTCCATCGAAACGTTTACCCTGATTAAGCACTTGTATCCTCAAAAAAAAGAAAGCCCAATTATTTTTTTTTCTTTTTAAAGAAAGAGATAGCAAGATAGAAGATGAGTTCAACAACTAAAGCTTGGATGGTGGCAGGCAGTGTTGCAGCAGTAGAGTTCAAACTAATTGGATGAGTTCACCAGATCAGCAAGATGACTTAATAAGCCCGTCCCATGTAAATCCTACTTCACACGAGATGGCAAAATCTGGAACCATATTGATGTATTTCTGTCCAAGGCAATAAATGTTAATATAACAACGATGCAAATTTAGCAATCTGATACATATAACAACAATGCAAATTTAGATACATAATATCTTGATTGAGAATAATGTTTTCGAAGCTCGGTAGCTTTGTAGATGAGTTGAAGATGGCCTACAATGGAAATTACTAGTGATTAAGCTTTAAAGTTTCTGAAGTCTATCAACATCCTAAAATGCCATTGGCACTCATGATTGGAGTTTGTTTTTTTTTTTTTAAAGAATAATATACATTTACAACTTTTGATATCGTGACTTTTTACTTGATAATGTGATAAAGACGATGCAAGATTTTTTTGGACGAAACAGAATAACATAAGACAATCGATAATATGAACCCAATTGCTTACATAAATTATGTATTGAGCTAAACCAGTAACCCTTGTATGCAAGACTCTTCTTGATGAAATGACTCAAATGGAAGGTGACATGTAATTAAATCCTATTATTTATTCCAACATTTAGCGCATTTAGTTCATTGTATAGTGGTTACGTTAATTTGGACGACGAGTGAAAATAATCAAAATGTAACGATGTCATAAAATTAATCAAATTTTATTTTTATTTTTTTTTATAGTCTAATCAACTATAAGTTTATCTACCCGTTAACCTCAGTGTTGAATATATCAGTTTGATTCCTATTAAAAACATAATTTAATTGTATTTTTAGTATTTCATCTAAAATAATATTTTTATCTACAACTTAAATTTAGTTAGATAATATATATATATATATAATTTGGTTATCCGCTCACATTTCAGTATTAAGTTTGTGGACTTTTTTGTTCCCAGCAACAGGCAGAAGGGCGAAGCTGTCTTTTTATACCACAGTCTTGGACTCTTGAGGAACAAGCAGCTCTTACTTGGGCAAGGAAGACTTTGTAAGAGGTGAGGAGAACATGTTTAAGGCGCCTTCATATATTAATGGCTATTTAACTGATCAATCAAGTGCTCACATCTGTAACCCAAAATGTTGGGCTATCGAGTACAGAAGTTGAAGTAGGAAGGAGCCTCGACGCAACCTTATCCGCATTTTTAATGAACAAGTAGTTTAATTCTATTCTCCGGCTCAAGTGGATTTTAATGAAGAAAACCAGGTGCGCATAGCCAGAGCTGTTAGTCGTCGTGATGAACTCAAAACCCCATTTTGCCCCCTCAAATTTGACGGACCCAATGGTTTTATAAGGACAATGAAGTCATATAGCACAAATGAGCCCACGTACCAATCCAGAATCCATTGCTTTTTTCTGGTAGCCGCTGGTTTTCTTCCCAAAACTTTTGGCTCTTTACTTCCTCAACTCTACCATCCCAGTAAGTGTCCCTCTCTATATAAACAAGAAAACTAGGCCACCAAAGCAAAGTTTCAGAGGAGTTTTACAAAGAGCAAAGAGAAGATTACCTACTTGAAGAAGTATATAGAAAATGAGTTCGAAAAGCAAAGCTTGGATGGTCGCAGCTAGTGTCGCAGCAGTTGAAGCCTTGAAAGATCAAGGCTTCTGCAGATGGAACTACACTTTAAGATCATTACACCAACATGCCAAGAACAGTCTCAGGTCAGTTTCTCAGTCGGCCTCCCAGAAGTTGTCTGCTTCATCTTCTGCGGTGGTTTCCAGCAAAATCAGAGAACAGAAAGCAAGACAATCGGAAGAGGCTTTAAGGACAGTCATGTACTTGAGCTGTTGGGGTCCCAATAACTAAGCCCCCAACACAGCGGATCAAGAAAACCTACCTTATCTGGGTTGAGCTACCTGGAAGGGCTCAAACTGTACGCTTATATAGATTCAATTTTGTCAGTGGTTGTAACGTGTAAATTGCAAGAACAACCGCTCTATCTTATAAAATTCAAAAATTTTTTTTTTGAGAATTGCTGATATTATTTTACTTTTGGTTCATATATATCCTCTCAATCACGCTCGCTTTCGGAGATTCATGGGAAGTGTGATTTTCGGAGTCAATAGATTTGTTGATAAATATAAAATATCGACTGTGTTGCGAGCCTTTGACAACAATTTTTATCTGGTTAATTTCCTTTAGATCGTATTAGTAAAGTTTTTAAAGATTCTGACTACTCATTCCCAGGCCAAGTCTAGAACTGGAAGTTCACCTGCTCTGCTACCCATATCAGAACGAGCCAGTATATGCACTGGGGATTTGGGGGTGAGATCTTAGTACCTGAAATGCGAACAATCAAATTAAGATGTTGATTAAAAGCATTGTTATATTTCATGTTTGATGTTTTATCCGAACAATCTTTCATAGTGTAATCAATGAAAAAATGAGCTTTTCTGGCATTACTGTGAATGCTGTTATTCAAAATTGAAAAATGTAAAGATTGAGGTTTGATCTTGATAGGATTCTTAATTGGATTTAGCTTGACTGAGGGGCGAATTAATTAACTTGATGAATTTTAAACATGGTTTATGTTGAGGGAAAATTGATGTCAAATGTATTTTGTCATCGCAATTGCTAATTTACACAATATATATTTTCTTGACAACTTTCGTCTCTGTGACTTTCTCGTTGCTTTTGAGTTTTGAGACTATTGCCTCGGAGAATTAACGAAAATAACTGAGGCCATCGGCCGGTTGATAGTCATGAACTAGCATGTCGATGAACTAAAATTAATAAGGTGGAATGATTTTTAAAATTTTAATTATTTTTTAATATAACTTTTAAATTTGATTTTTCTACACAATTATTATTTTTATTTTTCCTCTGGTACATGGCATATGATAAATTTGGAGAATAATGAGAAATAACCAAAATTAATGGTACAATTTGAAAAAAAAAATCAATCCTATAATTTATATAATTCATATAATTCATCTAACTATTCGTAGTTGTTATAGTGAAAATACTCTTTAATTTGATCGTAATTGTCAATAATTATCCTGTGACTTTTTGATAACTTTTCGATGACTATTTGATGAGTTTGATGAGTTCGATAATTTTTATTGGGAAATGTGTTGTTGACTAATCTTGTGCTAAAGGTGTTGTAAAAAGAAATGTAGTTTTTGTTTATCGAGTTGTAATGAGTTAAGTTGGTTTTCGTGTCAAGATGTGTCATGTGGATTTATAAAGTTATGTCTCTGTTCGATCTTATCCATGTATTGATCAATCAAGATAAAGTCAGAGAATTTGCTGAAAATTTGCTCTCGGGTTATTTAATCAATTTCATGAAGTCAGAGAGTTTGCTGGAAATTTGCTCTCAGGTTATTTAATCAAGATAAAGTCAGAGAGTTCGTTGGAAATTCGCTCTCGGGTTAATTAATCAATACCATGAAGTCAGAGAGTTCGTTGGAAATTTACTCTCGAGTTATTTAATCAAATCCATTCCAGAGAGTTCAGCAGAAATTACAATCTATGCCACTAGGTAACCTTGTTCACCCAATGTCTAGACAATTACGTGGCAATGTTCGGACCCTATTATATGTGTTTTTCTTTTGACCTAATTTAAGTCTCTCCTACACACAAACCGAGGCAGCTCCTTTTCCTAGGGTTTTCTAGTATTCCTTGAGAGACAAGTGATGTGAGTAAAAGGTTTCCTTAATGGTTATTGTCTTTTTCCTTTCTCACATTTTGCGTTAAACCCATGGCTTATCTTTTTAGAAACTTTGTCAACGAAAATGGGTTTCAACTAGACTGAGTTTTTGAGCTTAAATTTTCACTTATCTTGTATTCCCTAGCTGCTTATATTTTCCTCACCGTGATTTGGTTGATGTTTGAGCTTAAACACTATATTCCAAAAATGATTTTTCAGTGAGGTTTTTCTATGTTTTGTGTGCTGTAACCTTGAGGGTTTGAGAGTTGTGAGAGCCTTGAGTGCCCTGTCCATCTTGTTCCAATCACCTTGTCCAGAATCTAGAGTTCTAGATGAATAATTCATGCATCAATGCGATTGCGGGTATGGTCATTGACTGTAGTTTGTGCTGAGGTACTGAAGCAGTCTTTGTAAGAAGAAATCCAGAGGGAAGAGCTGGATTAGAGCTGTCTGAAGGTAGTATTTCGATCTATACATTGTTGGTCTGAGTTGCAAAGGTTTTGCACGGAAGTGAACCATCATTTGTAAGCTATTATTCTCATAGTTGATTGATTCATGGTGGCGACCTATAGCCCGGAGAGTTTTTCCTCTTGTTGAGGTTTCTCTTCGTCAACAAATCCCTTGTGTTGATAATTTTTTTATTATTGTGCTGTTTATATATTTTGATGAATGTGATGACAGGTTACTAGGATTCTTACTTATGATATTGGATATTTATTTTGTGGAATGAACAGATTTTCATGTTTTACAGGAAGCTGCAGTTATAGTTTTATTTGAATGATTATGTTGAATGAATGATAAGTTTGTTGGCTACTGATTTTGTCTTTAACTCACTTGTTTAACTGAAACGTGTTTCTGTTAACAAGAATTTTTAATCCGCATTAAACACCTATTCACCCCCTTCTAGGTGTGTTTTGGGTCTAAACTTGATTTCTCAATTTTTTAATGACTATCTAGTGAATCAAGGATTGTTCGATAACTGTCTATCAATTTAGAAGGATTAGAAAATAGAAAGTTTGGGTTATAAAGAAGTGATACTTTAGTTATTTTAGATTTGAATAAATAGATTATATAAATTAAAAAATTAGTTATTTTTAATTTGCACTCTTGATTTTAGTATTTCTGGAAATTAGTCAAATCCCTTTTTCTCTTGATCGAAGTGCAATTTAGGGATCCGAACCTAAGCGTCCCGAACCGAAATTGAAACCTGACCCGAACGAGTCCTTAGCAGAAGTGCCAACAGCAAGGCAAAGCTATTCTTTTGACTCCTAGTTATAAAAATTGATAATTAATTGAGTGCTGACCTGTAGTACAAGTGTGCAACTAGCTAGGAAGGAAACCTTATCCTCATTTTTAATGAACCGGTGGTTTACGCTCCCAGACTCGGGGCTTAAATGGATTTTAATAAAGAAAACCAGGTACGCGTTGCGACAACTACTTTGCCATTATGTACTCAAAACCCCATCGTATCCCCTTTAAATGAACCCAGCCAGGAGGTTTGATAAGGACAATGAAGTCATATCACACACATTAATCCACGTACCAATCCAGAATCCATTGGCCTAGGCCTAGCCGCTGGTTTTATTTCCAAAACTTTTGGCTCTTTACTTGACTCTGCCATTCCAGTAAGAATCCCTCTCTATATATACAAGAAAACTCGTTGCTTTTAGGCCAACAAAGCATTGTTTCCAAGGAGTGTAACGAAGTACAAAGAGAAGTATTATTGGAGATGAGTTCAACCAGCAGAGCCTGGATAGTGGCAACCAGTGTTGCAGCAGTTGAAGCCTTGAAAGATCAAGGCTTCTGCAGATGGAACTACACCCTACGATCACTACACCAACATGCCAAGAACAATATCAGATCTGTCTCTCAGTCGTCCAACAAGTTGTCTACTTCGTCTTCTGCTGTGGTTTCAAGCAAAATTAGAGAACACCAGGCAAGACAATCGGAGGAGTCTTTGAGGACAGTCATGTACTTGAGCTGTTGGGGTCCCAACTAGGCCCCCAGCACAGCTGATCAAGAAAACTTCAAGTGAGTTGAGCTATCTGAAATTAAGCAGGAAGGACGACTCAGACCGTATATAGATTCAAGTTTGTTATTCATTGGTATTAGTCAATTGAGATGGTTGATATCTGTTTACCAAGAGATTGTAACTTATAAATTGTAAAAACAATTGCCCTATTCTATGAAAATTCAAAATTTTTGACAATTTATGTTGTTATATCTAGATGTGTGTGTCTAAGAACAATTAACTGCTCCAAAATCTGGACTGGTTATGAGATTCATGGGATGTTTATAATTTGAGAACTGTGGTTTTTGGAGTCAATAGACTTGTTGATGTATATAAAATATAGTTTGTGCGACGAGCCTTTGATAACAACTGTTGTAATGGTTATAACTTAGTGAAATTAGAACTCTTATTGATAATATAGTCATCAATTCTGAAATTCGTGATTCATTGTACGATTAACGCTTAGCAAGTTTTCTAACCTGTAATGTTAATTAATTAAGCTTTAAACTTTGCACAAAGGGAAAAACTTAAATTCCTAAATAAAAATGAGAGGTCAAGTTTGCTTAATTTGCCAGTTCAACAATTATGCTGCATTTAATCTCTATTCCTTTGATGGGCCTGTAGATCTTGAATTCTGCATAAATTTTAGCATACCACTGAAGGGGTAAATACATAAATACCTCCGAGGTTTGGTCTAAATAACAATCTCACCCTTGTTATTAATAAAGTAACATAGACACCCCAGAATTGGAAAACATAGGGCCTTTATACATAAAATTGGGGTCTTAATGTTACTTAAAATATCAAAATAGGGGTCTTTATGTTACTTTATAAATGACAGGGGTGAGTTTGTTACTTAGACCAAACCTTGGGGGTGTCTATGTATTTACCCCTCCCACTGAACTACATGCTCAACGAGGATGTATAGTTTCAGTTTTCAGACTAAAAGGAAAATGTAAAATTGTAATTCATAATTATACTCATAATCCTCACAAGTAACATCTATTTTCTGTGATGGATCAACGTTAGAAAAATTTACATTAACCTCCTAAATAAATTTTGAGAAAATACTTAATCTCAATTTTTTATTAAACTAATACATATCTCCTAAAAATTAACACTTATCTCATAGAATTTTTTTTTTATAAGTGTTAGGTTTTTATAAAATTGTGATAAATTTTAGAGAATAAGTTTAATTTAAAAAAAATTGGAGTCAATTATTTTATTGAAACTTATGTGGAGGATTTGAGTAAATACCCCATCGAATATATATATGGACCCCCGCAACAGTGCAGCTTAAGAATGAAGATCGTTTTCCATCATAGCATCGCAGTCGACTAAATGAATTCTATCTACTTATGTTCCAGTCTTTACCACGTTTAATCATGGCATACTGCTTACAGCTTCCGTAAGGGGGAATTTCTCTTACCCCCAATTAGATTTTAAAAAATTACTTAACCCCATATTTTTATTAAACTAATATTTATCTTCCAAAAAATTACTATTATTTTTTCAAAACTAACACTTACCCCCAAATATTTAGGGGGTAAGTGATAACTTTTTAAAGATATTTAGAGGATAAATTTAATTAATAAATATGTGGGGCTAAGTGTTCTTCAAATTTAATTGGGGGGTTATTGAATTTCCCCCTTCCGTAAGTTCTGTTAGCGTAAAAGCAGCACGCAACTTTGTCAACACGGCAGGAAAGCGTATCCTTTTAGTCCCACAGTCTTTGAGAAACAAGAGGTTTTTACTCCCAAACTCTGTGCCTAGAACCATTTTTAGAGGAAAACCGTGTGCACAACCGAACGGATAACTCATGGTAACCAACTGCTTGTATCATGATGTTCCAACTTCCAAGTGTAATGAAAA
>JANKKB010028086.1:0-13010 GCA_026225775.1 Bursera palmeri | reverse complement strand
CCCTGTGGATTCGATACCTAAAGCTACGCTACAACAACCGCTTAGCCGAAGGTTAATTTTGAGCGTGATCAATTACCTATAATAGAATACTCTATTTCGTGGGTGGATAATAACGTTTGTTTGAAGTTAAAGATTACTATACATGTTTTTAGAAAAAGAAAAGCGTATGAGTTATTTAATTGCATTATTTTAGAAAAGTACTATTTCATTTTGAAATCGGTAAATACATCTAATTTCAGCTATCATTACCCAGCAAATCAAGATTTTCAGGATTCTTCCGTATCATCGGGAGGTGGTTGGGGCAGGTAGTGTCAAATAGTGTAGTAAAGAAATAATTCGATGGTAGCTCAACAAAGAAGAAGACTTATTAGAGAAACATCATTCACCCATTTTTTTCTTCGTCTGTAAATTCTAGATCGATCACTGATTCTTTCACTGGTACTTCTTGTTCATTTGAATTTATATTTAAATTACAAAAGAAGTGCGGTGTCACCTTAAAAATATATACATATATATAATCAAAGGCGGAGAAAAGAAGATGTCTTAATGCTTACTTTGTTCGGTTAAAGTTATTCTATCTCCTCACCAAATGACAACCATCAAAGGTGAAGCCCCCTCGTATAAACCTAGTAAAAAGAAAAAATTTTATTAGACTACAAAACCTTCTTACAACCTCTCTCTAATCACAAAGAATTTAAAACTCTCACTCTTTAATTGAGTATAAACTATCTAATAACCGGGAGAAAACAATTAAAAATTAAGTTTGAATGCTTCTGTAATGTTCTACTAATCATACTTCTAATAGAAATCAACTAGAATTAGGAAAATAGAATAAAAATAAAAGCAAATTATAAAACTTAATCCTTAAGATGAAATCGGGTCGAAGCCGTGGATCTCTAACTAAAATTCTCTATACCAAGATTTAGGTCACACTCTTGTCGAAATATTATGTCCTAGAGCATCACTTGTATACAAATATTGTATTTATACATTTATTGATTTATGTAATAAAAGGAAATTGCTCTTTTATCATAATTTTTAATTGGATTACTAATTATTTATATGTATGATAAAAGTTCTTATGATTAATATCGGATTAATATAGATATGAGACAGTATTAATCCATATAAGATTTAATCATTGAACTATTCCTGGTCGAAGTATTACCGAAACAGGATAGTGGTAATACGGTATAGACTAGTATTGCACTTGTATGAGTTATGGAAACGTAACCGTATGATTCTCATCCAAGCGTAATCGTATGATTCTCATTCATTTAAATATTAGATATTTAAACAAGTGTGATAGAGGAACATTGTTAGCCATTTAGAATGGAAGCATATTCACTGGACTCGACCCTCGCGGAATCCCATTGGTAGTTTCCTTAAAGTGTTTCTGGGAGGTCTGCTCAGGGTAGGTATAAGTAATCCTTTGACCTAAGACTTACACAGCCATTTCATATGACAATTGATATGCTTTGACACTTGATGTCTGAAATCCTAACAGATTTCACATACACTTGTGTTCAGGTATATCGAAAACTGTTTAGGAGTGGGTGTAATATTAAGACGGGACATATCACTCTGGGTAAAAGGAGATGATGTCACATAGGATACGACAACAGTGTCTCTAAAGATTGCAACCATTGGGATAATATGACTTGGTCATGATCTCCCCGATAAAGAGAATTGTTGGATTCGAGATCCGAAATGTACGTCATTATTGGGGTAGACACATAACCAGCTCTAGGTCTCATACGTGACATCTGACATAAGATTTAATTACATAGAAATACGTTTGACAAAAGATACATTCTTTTACGGATATTTTCAGAGAATTGGGTAGACACGGTGCTTTGCTAGAAACCAACCATATCTTGTGAATCGGTATAAACATGGTACGCTTCACACGCGTATACGGATGGCCAGGAAACCTGATTTACTGTTAACATATTCGGAAACCTAATGGATCAATCTTTGAAGACTCACCAATGATGAATTGACTAGAGAGAATGATATGGAATTAATCTAGGATTAATTCACGGCATTAAAGAGAGAAAACGGATTAATTTGGAATTAATGAAGTAAACAAATTGTGTAGAGAAAAATTAGATTTTTCTACAAATTTATACATGGCAATTTAAATATATTTGATATGTTACAATATTAAATAGATTAATTGTTGAGATTAAATTTCCATATGGGCTTTAAAGACTAAATTAGATTTATTTTGGAAATAAATTATTTTAGGCCTATTCTTATAATATGGCTTGGCTCATTTGAATTGGGTTTGATAAATTGGATTTATTTGTTTAAAAGCCCATTAGCCCATATATTTGAATCTAGGACAAGTTTGGCAAGGAAAAATCTATTAATGGCAATTTTGGCATTTGCCAAAATTTTAGATAAAGCCAAATTACCTACCTGTTTAATCAAGTGCCTGTGTATTTGAAAATGACTTTTCTCTCTTTTTCCTTACTCTTGCCAAATGCTTGCTTTCTCTCCCTTTGAAATTTTGTTCATCAAAATTTCATCCAATTTCTAGCAAAATTAGAATCAATTCAAGGTGAAGAGGATTTCTTAACCATTAGAGAAGCAACATACATCAAGTTGGCAAAGTTTGGTGATAAAAAAAAATAAAGATCGAAGGCTTTTCTTGAACAAAACTTACCCATTTGAAATCTTGGAGATATGTAAGTTTTTTCACCATTTCTACACTTCTTTTACACCTAATTGTATGATTCTAAACTAACTTTCAACTCTAACAGGAGAATTGAGTATTTGTGTTGAAATTATGCAACTTTTATTGAATAGATAAAGATAGGGTTACAGATTAGGTTGATTTGTTTCTATCGTAGTTTGATTAAATCTATTGAGATTTTATATAAGTTTTATGTTATAGGAGTTTTTTTTATGTTCTTATCTATAATTCTGTATAAATTAAGCATTTTATTAATAAAAAATTATAGAAAGAGTTTTTCTCCAAAATATTCATGTAAAAAGAGTTTTCCTCTAAAGTATCTTCGTTTTTTATTATTTTTGGTCTCAGCAAACCAACAATTGGTTTCAAAGAGAAAACCAACAATTGGCATCAGAGAGAAGACTAACAATTGGTATCAGAGCATGATAGAGAAAACCAACAATGGGTATAAGAGATAAGACTAACAATTAGTATCAAAGCGTGATTTCTTAAGGGACCTGTTAAATTTTGTTAGTGAATTACAGTGAGGATCCTAAACAATCATAAACACTTTTGACCTAAAAGAGATGAGTGTCCTGAGCGGGATGGATGAAGATCCTACAGTGGCGACACATATCAAGGATCAGAGAGATAGTAGAAGAAGGAAGAATAGGCCAAGACCTGTATTCACTTAACTGTCGTAGAGACAATATTCATTAACATTCTGACATGTGACAGCAACGTAGGCATGGGATTTTCTTAAGAAGAAGTATCAGAGAAATAAAAGAATGAGAAATATGCATATTCTGAATCTTAGAAGAGAATTTAAGATACAGAAAATGAAGGAGTCCAAAGGATTCAATGACTACTCTGACAAGCTGATGGAGATTGTTAGCAGAGTGGTGGAGAAAATCCTAGTGACTCTCCATCAAAAGTTTGAGTCCACAATTTCATCCTTTGAAGAATCTAGAGACCTATCAATAATTGCACTGGGAGAGATAATGCAATACAGGTTAGACAGGAGGAAGGGACTGTGGAAGAGGCTTTTTATGTGAAAGAAGATGACAAGGGTAAGAGACCTTAAAAAAAAATAATTAGAGGAAATGAGGAGTCAATGTCAATGGAGCTTTCAAGAAAAAATTTCTAATTTGCCATAATAGAGGTTTCAAGGAAAAATTTTTATTTTGCAATTGTCAAGTTGAAAAATATGATTAGAGTTTCTAATAAAATTGCAAAAAGGAGTGTTGAAATTATTTTACTGGATAGATAAAGATAGAGTTGCAGATTAGGTCGATTTGTTTCTATCGTAGTTTGAGTAAATCTGTTGAAATTTTATAAGAGTTTGAATTTATAGGAGTTTTATTTATGTTTTTATCTATAATTTTATATAGATTAAGCATTTTATTAATAAAAAATTGTGGAAAGACTTGTTGTGCAATAAAGAGAATCAAATAAGAAAAAAGAAGAAGACACACGAATTAAAGTAGTTCAACTATGAAAGTACGTTCGCTGTGATGGTAAAGTAATCCACCATATGAAATTAAGTTACATCAATAAGTATATATAATATAGTCTATTTTCCAAAATACCCTTACAGTACCGTATCAACAATTAGCCACCTTTCACATATGTATGACATATGAGCCATACTATCAATAAGACTTTTTCTCAAAAAAAAAATCTGTGTGAAAAGAGTTTTCCTTCATAGTATCTTCGTTCTTTATTATTTTTTTATCTTAGTAGACCAAAAATTGATTTCAGAAAGAAAATCAACAATTGGTATCAGACCAGACTAACAAATTTCTTTCGCCTGCAGAAAAAGCAAACAAGTTGAACAATGACCAGATTTGTCATCATCTAGAACTTTGGGCCGATGAATTCGTGAGTTCTCAACTCGGTTTTTGTCGAGTCAGCTCATAAGAGAAACCCGACTTTCAGTCCAAATTTTCAACCCGATAGAGTTTGGGTTTTTTTGGGGTTAGGCCCTAAGAACCTGAAATCCGACCCGACCCGAAGCTAATATTAAAAATAAATTGCAAACACTAGGATTCAAACCCTTTACCTCTTATAACACCTTTGACAAGATTACTACTTGGCTACAACTCATTTTATGTATACTATATAAACAAATTTTATTTATTATATAAAATTATGTGAATAAACTTGACCCGAACCCTATCCGAATAGTTCAAAATTTTAATACTTACCAATCCGACTAACCCGACGCAAACCCGACAGGGTTCATTTTTTCCAAAACCAGAATTCGGGTTCAATTTCCTTGTCCAATCGGGTTCGGTTTTTTGTCGGGTTGGGCCAAATCCGACCCGTGCCCACCCCTACCAAAAAACTCTTTTCTCTAAGTTGATGGTGAATTTTGCTAGACATGTGACCCTTATGAGATCAGCCATCCTGTCCCAATTATTCCAACATGCACTTCATGATCCTTTCCTAACTGAAAATCTGAGAAACAGAACCAAATCTTCTCCTCCTACTAAGAACTTACCTCTCTGTTATTGCAAATTTTATGGGCCATAGTGGTTTTTCCTAAACCTCCCATCCCCACTATACCAGCTCTCTGAAGTACTTCATTGTTGCTAAAGATCCATCCTTTTATCTTTTCCATATCCTTTTCAATCCGATTAACTCACATGGATTATAATCCCGTGAGGTAAATCCTGTAACTGGGTATGTACTACTACCTTGGATGCTAGGATATTTTGGCCTCAAATAAGCTGCCTAGATCTTTTCTGTTTTCTTTATTCGTGAGTTAATATCTTTCAGCTTCTGTCCTGTTTCATCTTGAAGACCAATTCTTGAGGCAAGTAGCTGGAGCAGGATCCATCTTTTGGGTACTCATCTCTAACCTGGCAATCTGCCAGTATGTTGTCAGCTTCATAGAAAAGATCTCTTATTTTAACCAATGTCATCTTCAGAACTTCAGCGTTAGTCTTGAGATTATCTGTGTCACTGAGGAAGGCCTTCATGATCTCAATTTGTGTCCTCATCACGTCCAACTCACTTTTTAAATCAAGTGCAAAGTGAGCTTGATCCACAAGAGCTTTGACCACTTGCTCTCCTAGTTTTGGAATCATTACATCTACCAGTATCATCTCTTTGCGGCTTGGTTCTTACCTCAAAAACTTAATGGTGAAAATGGTCGGATTTGATTGAGATTGTACGAGAACCAGCTGAAACCTAAAGATAAATTTATTAATTTTGTAATTCGAGAGAAAAAATCAACTGGAGAAAGCAAAACTACTCTGAAAGGTCGGCAGCCATGCCAATTTAAAACTTAAAAATGTGAAATAAGAGAAGAAGAAAATGGAAAACAAACCTAGTCGAGGTTGCTAGTATTTCCCAAGAGCCGCTTTGGAACTGATTCTATTTGGTTTCAGAATATGGCATTAAGGTTTAAGTTAACGGTATTACTTGGCTCTGTCCCTGAGCACGCAATTAAAAGAAATAGACAAAAAGTAAAGGAACAAGCCTGAAAGGTGAAGCAAAGAACCTAACAACAGAGAGGGAATTTATATAATAGGTTCAAAAATAAAATAAAATAGGAGTGCTAGAGTCACGTAATTTCTTAAATGTCGTCTTGCTCAAAAAGAACATAGTAATGTCCGTTCCATATAAAGTCTAACAGTCTCTCAGCTCTACAATTTGAACATTAATACATTAATCATGTTTTACCAAGGCGGTTGAAGAAATTGTCCGACTATGCACCCAGTAAAGATGCTTTGCCGAATTTTTCTGTTTAAGCCGTTTGTATCATTTCATTTGATTGAATTTAAACATTGGCGCTGTTCTGCCTCCATTTGCTTCTGTCATTATCTATTTGCATGTGCTCTGAGTCTCGAGCTCAACCCCAAATAGTTTTTTGATGATTTTAACTATTCTTTGGAACTTTAAAAAATCTCTTGAGGATTTTCAGCTAAACATATCTCCTGAAGGTTTTTTAAATCCTTCATTTTCAAGAACAAACACTGAAACATTGTAGCCAAAAGAAAATACATTGAAATATATTTCTAACATAGACAAACAGAAGGAAGAGACATAATTATGGTGTTTACAAGAGAGGCAAACACCAGATACACTAATATCAAAAATATATATATATATCACAAAGGTATAATGTTGGGGAAAAGAAATTTGTGTATTCGAACTCCCCATTTTATCAGTACTACTCTTTGTGATACCATCTGCTTTTAGCTATACATTAAGCATCTTCCATTCCAAAAGTTACACATCTTATCATCAATGGCAAAAGACTATGCTCCGTATATCCTCTACTCATTGCCTCATGAATGGTTGACTAGACTTAGCAGAGAAACTATAAAACGGTGTATCAGAGCTAGTATGCAGCCACTGTACTTCCTCATTTGTTCCAAACACATATACACCTGCAACAATCAAAATCGATTAAATCTTGCATATGCACACACAAAAACTACCAGTTATGTTGACTAATGAAACGTGATAGACTACTTACCAAGTGTAGGCATTAGAACGGACAGTGCCACAATGCCAGCAATCTTCAGTGGCAACCCTGTCTTGATCATATCTGGAATGTCAATGTGCCCAGTTGTGAACCCAACAATATTGGAAGGGGTTGATGTTGGTAGCAAGAAAGAATATTGTGCTCCAATAGCTCCAGGAACCATTAGTAGCAATGGGTGCACATGCATGATGTTTGCTATCTGGATTAGAAGTGGAACTACGAGGGTTGTGGTGGCATTGTTTGATGTGAATTCTGTAATAATGGCGCTTATGAGACATACAGAAGGCGTGATGGCCAAATATGGGACTACCTTCAAGAAGTCCAGGGCTCTTGATAGCACATCAGCAAGGCCACTAGACCTAACTCCATCAGCTATGGCAAAACCAGCTCCTAGTAGCAATATGATGTTCCATGGTAGCTTCTTGCACTTGTTCCAGTCCATCAATTTCTCTCCCTTTTGCTTCTTATTTGGTATTATGAACAATAAGGTCGCCATCAAAACCTAAACAAATATTTACCCGTACTTGATCTCAGATCACACTGAACCAAATATTTACATAAATATTCTCTCAAGTGATATAGTACTTACACTAGCAGTTCCATCGCCAGCACGTCCATTGAAGAGTGCTCCCCAACCAGGGGTATCATCTGTAATACTTCTTGTCATCCACAATACTACTAGCATCTGCAGCAAGCATTTATTAATTAAGTTGAAGACATCTCCAATGACAATTAATTATCATCAATTAAGAAAAATACAGCACAAAAGGGCGCACCCCAAACACAGCTAGTACCATCTTTTCAGCAAAAGCCATTGGACCTGTCCACATCATACTGTGAAGTCAAAACTCAACTTTGTAATACATATCAAGGCTAATAAATATTATCAAATAAACGAGAAAATCCCAGCAGAAGCTGCAGAACCATCATAGAATTCTAATATTCATAAGTTAACATGCGTCCCCTTAGTTGGGTTTCTAATCAATTTTTACACTAATCAAAGTTCTAGGCTCCTTACCTAACATTTCAAGTTCCCTCCTCAGTTGGGCTTTGTCCAAATATTCAGATAGAGCCGGTCCTGTGTCCTCTGAGCAATAAAATAAACATAATATAGAATACAACTAAAGCCAAGGGAAACCCAAAAAAGAACCATGTGCTGAAGCTAATTTCATTTGCTTCTGGGAAATAGTTCTTCCACATCCCCACCAAAATCAGGTTAACACCTGTCCCAGTAAGTGTGGTCATCCCTCCTATAGCAGTAGCGTATATCACTCCAAGAATCATAGCTTTGCAGAACTTCCTCGTAACACTGGATTGAAGAGGAATGGCTGGCAAGTTTTGTAAGATCCCAGTGGCCACCGGCATCATTATCAGTGCTGCTGCCACGTTGTGCATCCACATGCTCACAAATGCTGTGGTGCCACAGATCCCCAGAAGGAGCATTGGTGGGTTCAGTGGCTCTCCACAGAAGAGCAATGCTATCTGTGTGGCCCAAAAATGTGTACATCCGAATAATTCAACAACAACATGATAAAATAAGATAATTATCATGAGTTATGGAATATTATAGTGAGGAAAAGCAACAAAATTTAAATAAATAAATAAAATTCTTTTAAAATTAATTGCATGAATAGGACTCACATTCAAGGCCAATCTTTTGTGGATGTTGTACTGCTCAACAGCAAGAGCAAGAATAAAGCTTCCCAGAACAAGGGCAATCACGTCGTCCATGTAGGAGTGCGCAACACTATCAGCGGAAGATATTCCAAAGAGAGGAAACAGAAAGAGAGGTGACATGGAGGTCACAGGCATAGGCACAGCCTCGGTGAGCCACCAAGCAAATATCCAAGCAAGCACAGCCAACATGTTCCGGCTAGTCACCGGCGCATCTAGCTTCACTAATAAACATATGAACGCGCACAAAAGAGGTCCTAGCAAGATGTAGAAATTGCTTGGCGTGCAAATGGATTTGAGGGAAGAATGAGAGCTTGATGAGCGTTGAATTGGAGCACTGGAAGGGAGAAGCGGGTTCTTGGGATCATCACAAGTAAGATGAGCCATTTGGATCACCGATCACTTCGGCAAGGTGACAAAAATGAAAATGGTGTTATTGTATATCTTGCTAGAACCTCGAGACGTGAAGAATCTTGGAGGTGATCAGGTCACAACCGGGGTCAGCTTATATCTGAATATGGATGCTGTACACAAGTTCTCTTGTATCTCGGACACTTTTCTCGGTACGTTGTTTTGTAGCTAATAAATTTACTTATTTCGCAATAACTAATAATTGAATAATTGTTACACTTGGAACTTTATATTATATATTTTTTGCTTAGAAAAAAGATTTAACGAAGATGACTAAATTTGACATTTTCTTAGTACTCCAAATTAGTGGGCCACGGAGCCAATGAGAGGAAGCAAACTGGGTACTAACCATCCACAATTTACATAAAGATTACTTTATTCTAATTGATCATCGGATGACACATGAGCAGAACAAGTCAATAATTGATTGCATTTCTACATAGATTGATAGAGATAGAGGAAAATGGGTCTGGATTGTCTCATCTCGAGCCTGTGAGCTTCAAAATATGACGAAGGGATAAGAAGATGAGTCAGATTTGTTATTATTTAATGTGCAGGATGAAGATTAAGCTTACACGTCAGCATGGTCTTATTCTTAATTATAATTTCCATTTCAACACGTGATGATTGATGAAGATTAATCTTACGTGTCAACATGGTTACAAGTAATCTTCTTGATTAGCAAAAAGCTTATAATGAAAAAAAAAAACCAAGATAATTGTTAATCTAGTAAAACCTATTAGAGTTCATGTAACCTATTAGTGAAAAAAATAAATATGATTAAATGATGTGATAAATCTATCTCATGAGATTATATATTATATAAAATATGATAGCTTTTAAAGTATATTCTCTATGCACTTGTTTACATTTGGAAGAATGTATAATTTTATTCAAAAACTATATTTAATAATTAAAAATAATTAAACATATTAGAGTAATAAAATTACACAATCTTCTAAAACTATTATACAATCTTCAAGATATATTAATATATATTCTTAATACATACATTAATACTATCCTTATTTTTATATAATAATTTTTTTCCTACGTTTACTTAGAAACTTAGTACCAATCATTCATGATTCGGTTGCAACAATAATTGACAAGCTTCCAAAAACCAGTGAACATGAAACGTTCCACTTGTCAATAAAAGAGTAGATAAAAGCAAGAACGAGAGACGTGTGTGGACGAGGAAGGCCTAATTCATTTCAATAATTCACCAATTGGGGCCCAACGTGGGCCATTTTAAGCCCAATCTGAGAAAGACAGTTTATTTCATGTATCACATGCAATGTGGATGTGGTGTCCCCAACCATGGCTATGCCTCTAAAATACCCTGTTGGTTGAAATGACTCTCCAAGCATTGTTGTCCACTAAGTCTATGATAAAAAAATAAAATAATTGTTTTCATTGTTTTTTCTATTTTCGTTTCCAGTCAATCTTCCCTTAGAACTTAAATTACGTGAAACACACAGTATTCAATCAATCCAAAGAATCATTTCCTCTAGAAAATGACATTATACTCTTAACTTCTGGGGTTGAGACTCTATTATTATGATTATTAATTAATTAATTAATTAATTAGAAACAATTTAATCATCAGCTTGCTAGTGAAGTCAATAATGTAAAACATTAGCAAGAGTTTTGAGTCCATGTAGGTGGCTCAGTTGGCATTTACGACTTTTTTTTTTTTTTCTTTCGTTCAACAAGAATTAAAATCATACTTAAATTTTACCAAGAAACAAACATGATTTAATGCATGACGACCATATGGAAAAATCATGCCATATAATGAGCTCACATGCCGCGGACTGATTATGGGTTACCACAACCTTATGCATGAAACGCAGTGTGTAGTGTGATTGGATTTGGATGGATGTAGTTCTTATAATAAAAAAATTGAGAACATATTTTCTGAATCTGTTGTCATACCAGACTGCCGAATAGAAAGAAGACAGAAGAAGCTTTGCTAATTATTTAGTGTTTTCGATACGTTTGTTATTGAATAATTTAGCCAAAAAAAAAAAAAAGAAATAATCTTAATCTAACAAGGATTTTGATTTTTTTATTTTTTTTTGCCTGAAGCTTTGGCTTTGAGAACATTGGTGAACAACTTGCGGTCACTGCATACACCAATTACACATTTCTCTTGCAATCAAATCGCTTCTGATCATAACGAGACTTAACACTTTCACAATCAACTGCGACTGTGCCAACAATATTTGCCACTACCAAGACGTAGGTGATTTGGAACGCAATTTCTTACCTATCCAAATGGCCATTAATATTTACTAAATGCTTAAAATTCCACTTTAATTTTAACCCCTGCATCTTGGTTGCATCGCAGAGTGACGCCGAACATGGAGTTTGATGGATTTATTTATGAAAATGTACCATCCAAGTTTCTATATTACACTACCTATCTCAGACTAAGAACACACTCCAAGGAGATCAATAATCAGAATGTGTTTTATTAAAAACTGAAATCACTATGCTTTCGTTGCACTACTCTGATTAAAAACATTTTAAATGAATTGTATCTAAGTGAAAACTTTTATTTAAATTCGGGCAAAATTTCCTCTTATCTTTTTTTTTTCTTGGACGTAACCCACCCGTAAATCATTTCAAAAACACTCCCAGAAATGTTTTTCTATATTCAAACTTCTTCTAGGATTCTTGTTCCTATCTCAACTCAAACTCAACAATAGTAACATCTTTGTTAAATGAAATCACTGTCTATTAAGACCCTTCATATACTCTTAATCACATCATAAAATCAAATGAACGAAATTACTAGCCACGATGGACACATATATATGCAAAACTAATATGTTCATATGTTTTCAACTATGTACTTAAGCAAAATCAAAATGAAATGCTCAAGAGAATGAAAACTAGTTGTACATCGTGTGGCTGTCCTCGAGCACAAATATTGTTCAACACCAAACCTGTATACCTGATTGACTGAAAAGCCATGAATACTTTGTTTCTATCTCTTTTTGATGTACAATTAATAAGAAATCAAAAGAGAAAAGAGAAAGAAGACACAAAGAATTGTAGTGGTTCGATTATGAGCTTATGTCCACTGTGACGGCAAAGTATTCGCTATATTAAAAATCACAATAAAGTATTCACTATATTAAAAATTAGGGTTATATCAATAAATATAAATAATAAACCCTAGTTTCTAAAATACTCTTACAATACTGTACCATACTAACCACCTTCCACATATGTATGATATATGAGTAATACCATCAACAATTTTGCTAAAGAGGTGTCCAAAAAAAAGAACCAGTTAGCAGCAGCAAGCCAAGAGGAGGCATCGCAGATGGTTATGTTGCATTTCATCCAGTTTTCCTGCCGAAAGCCAAGCCCTGTGGTGGAGGATGAAGTGGTATCAGTCCTCCAAGTGTTGTACACAATGACGTGTTGAAAGAGGAGTTTGTACTTGAGTGGTACATGCAGGGCCTGGGTGGCAATTTAAAGTCCGTGGTTCCTAAGGATTGATTCATTATTTGTCCATAAAACTTTGCAAGGCTATTTGTGCAACTGGCACACATGAGCACTTGTCTCTGTGTTTCAGAGTAGATATGGCATCTGAGTATGCAATGCGAAAAGCCATAACAGATAAAGTTGATGTTTATAGCTACGGGATAGTTGTGTTTTAAATAGTTAGTGGGAAGAATAATGTAAAGAATGAAGCGAATAAAGAGACTGTTTTTCTCTTAGATACGGTAA
>JANKKB010028085.1:0-13005 GCA_026225775.1 Bursera palmeri | reverse complement strand
TTCTAGTTATTCCTTTCAGTTCAACTCTCTCCTCTTCTCGTGTCCTTTCCTTTGTTATTATTCTTATGATTTGCTTATATCTGTTACTTTCAAAATAAAAATTCATTTCAATTATTAATCATACTTGTACCTAAAGATACCTCACTTTTGTTATAGATTCAACATCCCATTCTTCTTCACTTTTATTTTCTACCTTGGAAGTAGGTACATTGTTTTCGGCTACTCTTTTCTCATGTCAGTAATCTTTAGTATAATGGCCTTTCTTGCCACAATTGTAACACTGGCCAAAATTATGCTTAAATTTTTCTGATTGCTGCCTACTCTTATCGTGACTCTTTTGGCCTCTTCCAGATTGGAAGTTTCTCCTTTCATCTCAATGACTATTTTTCTTTTCTTTTGACCTCATATTATTTTGTTTTCTAGTTCTGTATCTTCCTTTATCGCTAAAGAGTACTTCCTCATCACTCTTTAGTGAGACTCTTTCCATTTGTTTGGCCATTGCTTCTTGGTCAACCAATAAATTTTCTAAATCAATTATAGAAGGTTCTATAGCCAACCTTGTATTTCTGCAATAAACCCTCTAAATTCGGATCTTAGCTCATGAATAATTATTCTTTTCATTCTTTCTTCAGTAATATTACTTTTAGGATCTAATTCAGAGATTTCACGACAAAGAGTTTTTACCTTATTGAAGTACTGACTGATGGTCATCCCTTGTTGCCTTGTTGTTTGTAGCTCGCTTTCAAGAAGTAGAAACCTTGTATTATTTTTCTTTGAGAAGAGTGCTACAAAGGTGTCCTATGCTGTTTTTGGTGTCTCAACTTGCCTTACGTACTCCATCACTTCTTCTATTGTAGTTTTAATTGCGAACATAGCCTTACCAGCTTTGATTTTCCACTTTTTCAAGTCACCAGCATCCTCTGGTAGTGTTGTCTCATTGCCTTTAACGATCTCCCATAAATCCTGACCATAGCTCCATACAGGTCGTCCACGTGTTGTAATTTGAATTATTGAACTTCTTTACTCCAACTATTTGTAAGTCGCACATTGTGTTTCTTTCCAAGTTTGCTGCTTCAGACTCGGTCCTTGACCGTCTTGCTATCTTGTTGATAATGATTATTCAACAGTCCTTGACTGTTTACTACAGCAACACCTAACTATCGATTCCTAACCGACCTATTCAGACCTCACGGATGAATCCAAAACGTCAAAACACCTTAGAAAGGGCTTAACTAAAAATTTTAGAAACCTTAGGGTCAATTTCAAATTTTCCACACAATGAGTACTATACTGATTTTCCTCTCTAGGGGCTATAATGTAAAATATTTTAACCCTGGAGGCTTGAAGGAATTTAGCAAAATGATGACGTCAAGATGACATCATATAAGCTGACGTGGATCCTCTAACGTGGTCAACTTTTCTACTTGGTGACCTCTGATTGTTGGTGACGTGGCTAGTTGCTGATGTGGCTCGTCTTCTACCTTGAGATTGTGCGTGCGGGAGTTGACTTTACTTGCCCAACTTTGACCGACAATTGTAGGAGCATCTGACCTCAGTTTTTACTCCATTTGATTCCTTGAACTTTTATCGTCAAGATCTACACACTAGTATGCTCAAAAAGCAAGTTTGAGCAACTTGAAATTTTAGACAGAGAATAAAATCTCCTCTGTTCTTGGTCAAATCGAACCAGCCTACTCTAATACCAAATGTTGTGTTTACCAGGATCAAAGGTACACACAAATGAACAATTTTATTAACTAAAATGATAATATTACAACATATATTCACTCACACACTCAATAAAACACTTTCTCTCACTAGCCACACTCTCTTCCTTTGTCACCCACTCTTCTCACTCAACTACACATTTCACTCGACCACACACACAACACAAATGGGGTTGGCTATTTATAATAATCCTATGTTGGTTGTAGCCTACAATTGCACCCAATATTTCCAATGTCAGTGCCTCCATTTTTGAATGTTCAACCTTGACGGTGCTTAACCATTTTGACAACTTCCAACTTCTAGAATGACGGTTCTTGAATGGTGTTTCCAAAATGACAGTGGCTGAAAAACTCTAGAGAACTTTGGAGAGAGAGGTGGTATTATATCTCAACATTTATTACCTTATTTTCTTTAAATCTATAACTACTAATAATAGACCTTAACACAATCTATTCTTAGTTAATCTTGAGATCTTATGATTGTTAAAATTTTAACCATTTTTTGTCTCTATCTACTCCTTCCATGTATGATAGGACTGCTGATTTTTAGTTTTATTTTCTATTATTTATTAGGTGACATGAGCAACTGACGTGGACTTTAGCAACTTTCAGAGCTGTATATTTCAAAATAATTTCTATTTGCCATCAACCTAAAGATGTTATTTTACATATATAATTAAATGGGAGTACATTTACTACATTAAGATACATGGTATAAATAAGAAATTGTAGAGTATCACCCAATGAGGTCAAAACTATATAGAGGGTATTGCATACGTTTGGAGCAAATAAGATAAGATCTTCTAGTGGTCACCAATTTTTATAAAGGGGCTCAGATCTACCATATAAAGCAACGGTTAAAACATCCTGAGTTAGCCAGGAAAAGCATTGATGCGTACTCTACACCCATCAGACCATTAATTCATTTATGCTAACCGTAAAATTTTATTTCACTTATCGATTGATAAAGATAAGGATGTCTCTTGAATCTCCAGAAATTTTACGAAATTATTTCACTCACAAATTAACTAGAAACATGGTATCCCAATTTTCTGCAAATGAAAGTATTGTAATACAAAGAATTTTTGTTATCCATTTCCTTAAAGATTAAAGAATTTATCTTATTGGCGTTTCAATAACACCTTGAAGGCCCTTTGTATGAACTAAAACGCCGAGTCCATGATATTCTTTAAGCTATAGGACCCAGTTCTCAAGCGATTACGCTCAAATTTTATTTTTTATTTATACAAACAAATTGCATAGACAATTTTCTAGCCCTTTTGCCACCAAATATCTAAAAATAGTAGGTCAAACCACTAATTACAAGGGTCCTGCGTTGAGTTTGTAGAAACCATCTCTTTGACATCCAACAGCCTTGTATCCATCAAAATTGCACTTATTTCACTGTTAACCAGGCTACACAAAACCTTCACTTAACCATCAAACATCTATAAGAAAACCCCCGTTTTCCGTGTCAACTCGCCAACAAAGATATTATAACCCATATTATAACCCATAAAGTTTGTGTCATCCTAAATGGTTATTATATGCATTAAAACCCATCCATGGATAACAAAATTTCATGCCAATTGTCATTGTGGAATTCACACTAAGAATTTATATTTCCATATATAAGATTTTTGGAGACTAATGCTATGCTTTATTACCTTTCCAACAATCCCATAGAGGGGCTTCTTCCTTTGCCATATTGCCGAAATAGGTAGTTAAAAATATCACCTATTTGCAGCCAAAAGAATGTATGTTATACAAGAATAAAAGGTGATAAAAGTCGGCCTAGTGAACATCAACAATAGAGCCCTAGAAATGACCTGTGCCAGTTCACTAATACTCAAGATTGCCCGTGAGAGTTCCACCTAAATGAGTTTCAAAAAGAAATTGAAATTCAGTCTCATAATCGAATTCAATTTAAACCACAAATGCTAAGAACATTTTCATCAGTTTAGATTCATTCATGTAAGATATGCTCAAATTCCATGCTCCACTTTATTTAAATCCTTATCTTCCACTGTATGCAGGATTTCACCTATATTCACTTTGTCAAATACAAACTTTGGTCATACATAGAGGTCTAATAATCAAACAGTAAATGTCATCATCATCGATCAGAGCGACTTTCTGCACCAATACAAATTGGAATTAACAACTTCTTTCTTACATTTTCTCTAGATATTTCTTTTCAGGGACTACTTTCAAGCAGGCTTAGAGTTATTAAACTCCTTGAAAACAAGTTGACAGTTCTTGATGAGTAATGTTTACAGAGAGAAAAAGAGAGTACGACCTTTTCCGTGTTTAATCATTATCATCTTCAGTAGAATAATAAATAATTCAGACATTCTTAAGCAAAAAGAAGAATGAGARAATATCATTTGCTAAAGAATTATTAAAAGGAAAGGCCACATGCATTAATGTGGACATGAACTTCATCACGTACCACTTTAATACGTTGAAATGTAAGTATTTGGGTCAATCAGGAAAGAAAACCTGGATGGTATAACCGTACAAAATATACAGGGGGAAAAGAAGCAATAAGCCAGAGAAAGCTTTAATAGAGCAAACTAACTTTTACATAAATAAGTAGATGGCTACAAACTTAGCTACATAGGACCTTAAACGATGGTGTATTATTAGGCAAATGAGGTCAAAACTATACAGATGGTACTGCATATGTCTGAAACAAATCTTCTTTTAGTCACCAGTTTGAGTTTTTGGATCAATCAATTAAGGCACCTGTAAAGTACAAGAAGATTTTTCTAGTTTATTCTTCAAGATTCTAGATAGACACGCATGCATGCATTTCCTGTACCAAAATAATGAAGAACTGGTAAAATAACAACTCATGCTTTAATATTTCAATACACCCCATTTGCAAATTCTGGAATTTTAGCATTAGTCAAATGTTATGGGTGCTAGTAATCGGTGAACCTTTAGTTAGCCAGTAAAATCATCAATGCATACCTATAACCATCATGCCATAATTTCAAACTTGTCTGATCTATTAAAAGTTTATATAAAATAGCCAACAGCTTCTCAAAAATGGAAAAGAAAGGTTGTAACAACCATAACCCTGTTGCCAAGCCAGGTGGCGGTGAAGTGCATCGGCACTTGAATAAGAAATACCTTATTCTTTTTCAATTTTTTTCCATTTCATGGGTTGTTTTGATAAAGATTTTCATGCAGTGATGTAGATAAAAAAATTTCTAATTCAATGATGCCAATTATGTCTCTAAACACCCCTAGATTATTATGTGGATGGTGCTACCGTGACAATGATTAGTGATATATGATTTTAAATATTAAAATAAAATAACTTGTGATATATACCAATTTGATAAATGATATGAAAATGACTAATTTTTAATTAATATTTTAAAATATTTAAGAAAATATGTTATATATATAATTTTCTAAATCATAAGTTTTAAAAATTATTTTACATGTATGTTATTTTTTAAAAAGAATATATGGCATTTTTAAATATATTATTATAGTGACATTCCTCTATAACATTTCTCCTCACTGGTAATAAGAATTGATCAACATGAATAAAGGTGGTGGGAAGCCAATTTCATAAGAATAGGGTGTTTTTATACTTTATGCATGAGGAAAGAAATAAGCTTGCCTATTGGAGGAAAGAAATAAGGTATAAAATCAATGATAAAAACCCAAATCAAGTCTAACAAGGCTCCAAAAAGCACATAACAATAACGCCTATTTCTTTTCCCTATCTGCTTGAGTTGTCTGCCTGTTAGACTTTGCCATACACACATAACTTTCATTCATACAATAATGTAAGTTCATATTATATTTTAATTAATTTCCATTATTTTATTTATTAATAGAATTTTAGATTTTTTAATCATTTTATTTAGTTTGACATAAATTATATTTTTTGCTTTATATTTTCTTTTGTTTGGAAAACAATCATTCAAGATAATGAATTAAAAAATTCATTTGGTTGACATTTTAGATGGAGGATATTTTCAATATCCTCGTTACAAGTTTGTATTAGATGGAGGGTTATAGATTCTTTTAATTTCCTCCTTTTTCTTTATTCACCCGAATTCAGCCTGCTAATAGCCTATTAACATTTTAGGAAGATCCGGCTTTTTCTGGTTGCTTAGGGCCTTGGGGTTTTATAAAGTGAAGAACCATGTATTTTTATTATTTCCATAATTAAATTATTGTAATGGTTATATTAAATTAATTAATTTAATAAAAATAAATTAATAATTATAATAATGAGAGTCAATAGTTTAATTCATGCTTCGATTACCTTTTGATCTACCAGTGCTTAATTCAATCTCTCAATCCTCTGTTATCAGTCTGCTCCTCTTCATCATCTACACAACCACCTGTAAAGAAACTTACTTGTTTGATTTTTATAATAATAAACTTACTTTCAAACCCATTGATATAAAACACATTAACAGATCTAACTTATATATAATCATATCTGATTTCATTGAAGAGAATAGACAAGTTCTTTCTTATTCCTAATTTGATTTTTTTTGAATGAATTAGATAGATACATGAAAGTAAAGAAATTATATATATGCTCACCTGTGCCAATTACTCTTGGGGATGCTTAAGAGAATTCAGAGTATTTTTTGTCTTTTCTGTTGTGGTTCATCTTCCTCAGGGTTGCCACTTCTACTACATTCTGCCACATCATCATCTGTAAGGTTACACTTAGTTGTGGCAACATCCACGTTTGGTGCATCCCAATCTTGATTAAATTCAATCAAGTTCCCAGAAACAGAGCTACTGAAGTTGCCAATCTTGTCCAATTCTTCTTCATATATTGGATGGGCCCCACACCTCCTCACCTCTAATCCTGGGTCACCCGTTGATACAAAGTTAAACCTAAAATCATACCAATCTTCCGGCCTACGGGAGTCATCAACAGGGATATACTTAAGCCAAAGATGGTTTGGCAAACCTTCTGCAGAATCATCCTTAAACTTATTAAACCAACGACTTCTGTTGCAAAATAGAGAAAAAGAACGAGGTTTACGAAGGGCAGGAGGAAGCTTACGCACAAAATAAACAGCACATATAGCATATCCCTTTAACTTCAAATCTCGACCACCTTTTATTTTTATTGAAGACCCCTCACTTTGATACCTGAACCACTTTGGAATTTCACTTCCAAGAATATCTATGTAGATTTCTTTATAGATACCATCATTAATATCACGCCAAGGCCCAGGCTCTTTCTGTAAAAGCAAAATAGCAAAATAAAAGGTAAAAAGGTATTAAGTTTAGTTACACATTGGATAATTAATATTTAACATACAAGAGAGTAGACAAAGAGAGAGACCTTCAATGCTGAAAATATTGTAGAAATGCCGTCATAATCGAGCAATTTGAAGCAGTTCCGACATCCCATAATAGAAAATGGGTGTGGTTTTAGTGCATTTATTGATAATGTTTCCAGTGAGATACAATTATGGACTCTTACGTGCTTCACATTGGATGGAAGTTCTGGTACTGATTGAAGCCTTTTACAATCATTCAACCAAATGTCTCTAAGCTTAGAAAGACGATTGATGCTTGCTGGCAGTGAGACAAAATTGTTCCCGCTTAGTTCTAACAACTCTAATGAAGCTAAGCTGCCAAAATCACTAGGAATTACTTCTATATTACGGTACTCGAGGTTCAATTCTTTTAAAGAAATCAAACCTGACAAAGAAGGCAACCTCAAAGCCATGGGACCTGAACTATTTCCTGACATCAAATTGAATGGGAAGCGTGAATACCAAGACTTTGGCATTGGTTCCCTTGTAGCGGTTCCTCTTATATCAAGTTCTTCCAAACTTTCTATTTGCCCCAAATTCTCTAGCAAATTTTCAAGTTTTGGGCAACGAGACATGTTTACAATTTTAAGAAATTTCAAACCGCTTATCGTACAAGGAAGACTCACAAGATTCATGCAATCTTCCAAACTCAACAAAGTAAGTCCTGTCAGAAATTCAATTGACAATGGCAATTCTTTAATAGCCGTTCTGTCTAAGAAAAGCTCTGTAAGACATTCCATACTTCCCACAATCTCTGGAAACTTCTTCAATTTCAAGCAATCAGAAAGAACAAGTTTTTTCAAAGATTCCATAGCAATCTCACTTGGAAGAGTTGTAAGACTTGTGCAACCTCTCATATTCAACAACTTCAACTTTTTGTGAACAAGTAAAGATGGATGAATCTCACACAATTTTGTACATCCTCCGAGAATAAGCTCTTCAAGATAAGGGATCTCTTTGAAGTCTGGTGTCTTCTTAAACATCTTGGAGTAACTAAGATTGATGACTTTCAAACTATTTAAAGGCTATTGAAAGTGAAAAGAAGCAAAAAGAAATTGAATATTATTATTTTATAAAATTAAGAATGTAAAACATTATCAATAAATATCCAATGGAAAAATGGAAGATAAAATGAATGGATCTTACCTTGATTTCTTTCCACAATACTTCGATGCAACTATACTGCATTTCAAGTGTAACAGTTTTGTCTAATTGCAAACTTGATGGCAAGGATTTCAAAGAAAACCCATGCCAACTAAGTAAACTTAATTCATTTGAAAGGTATTCGAGACCTTCAGAAAGTTGGACATCACGAATCTTAAGCAATCTTAAGTTGGTCATCTTCAGGAAAGCTTTAGCACTTACATTCACCTACACCTCATTTTCAAGTAATTACTCTTAGAGTTCCTTAAAATATTAAAGGCAATGGATAATTGAAGAATAGTTTATCAAGGCATTCATAAAATTATATATTGTGATCTAATTGATTATGAATTTTGAACATTCTTAAGTTGGTCATCTTTTGAAAAGGCTTTAGCACATACACTCAATTGCTCCTCATTTTCAAGCACTATGCCTTCAACAGCTTCTGTTCCCTATAAATAAAATTGAAGACAAGATAAAAGTGAGAAACAAATTTTGTAAACATTTTTAGATATAGATGGAGATTTAAATGGTTGAAAGAACTAACAAATAAAAGTAAAAAAAAAAAAAATATAGTTTTCTTGACGAGATTATGCTCACCGTGTCTTTTGTCAACACATGTAGAACATCTGCTTTCTTCCATAACCTACTGCGTTTTCCAAGCTCTTTAGGAGATTCTTTCCTAACAATTTGTTGACCCATTTCTTGTAATAGATCATGCATCCACAATATTTGATCATCAAAAATATTTAAGAGACATTTATCAACAAGAACACTTATTCCAATATTTGGATTCAAACCACAATTGTCTAATATCCTTGTTACATAATCTTTGTTTTCTCCTTTAAAGAAACATGCAATATCAAGAAATATTTCCTTGTCTTTTTCTTCTAATCCATCAAAACTTATTTGAAGACAATCAAGAATATCACTTCTAGGATCACTATGCATTCGTTCTATTGCACTTTCCCAAACATTTAGATTTCTTCCAAATAAAAATGATCCTAAAACTTCAAGAGCTAATGGAAGACCACGAGAATAATTTACAACTTGTTTGGAAAAATATAGATATTTTGTTGAAGGCTGATTGTTTTTGAAAGCTTTTGAACTAAACAATTCAAGAGCTTCGTCCTCATTTAGTAGCTCAGCCTCGTACAATTTAACTACTCCATGTGTCATCAACAAATGTTTATCTCTTGTTGTTATTATGATTCTGCTACCAGAGCCAAACCATCTATGCATTCCAGCTAAACTGCTCAATTGCTTTATATTGTCCACATCATCTATAACAATTAGAACCTTTTTATCCGACAACATCCTTCTTATCATTTCGTTTCCACTCCATGTATCCCAGATAGCAATATCTGTTTCACCTAAGATTTGGGAAAGAAGTTGTTTTTGTAAGCAGACTAGACCAGTACTTCCTTTTGATATTTCTCTAACATTCGAAAGAAAACTAACACCATCGAAGTTGTGAGAAATATAGTCACAAATAGCTCTTGCAATTGTAGTCTTGCCTATCCCTCCCATTCCATAGATCCCTATCATGTGGACGTCATCAGCATCTATATTGCTTGTAAGTAACTTCAGTAGTTTCTCCAAACGTGAATTTATTCCTACCAGGTTCTCATGAGTCCTCAATTTTATAGGAATAAGTTTACATATCTCCTTAACAATATTTTGAATAAGTTTTGTCTCATGCCTGCAAAGTAAGATAAATAGCATAAAATTTTTTGTTTCTTTTGTGTTAACCAACAATAAGATGTAAAAGAACAAATGACATATCATAAAATTGATGTCAGAATTCCTATATTCTTTTGCAAATAGTCCTTAAATAATGTTATCGTATGTCTCTTTAGTGAGCTCATTATTACCCTAGCCCCATTTCATTACATGTCTAATGTCGGTGAATATATCTCTTTCTATTTAAGGGAGTAGGAGTATAAATTGACATTCAATTTTTTATCAGAATTTTTTTTTTAAGAATAAAGAACTAAAAATGAATATAAAAATGAAAAATTTTGCATTCAAAAAATTTGAGAATACGTTCAATAATATTTTAAAACTGAAAACTACATAACATGTTTGGCAATTTCCTTTTGAAAGCAAAAATCAAATGAATTATTATAAATAAGTTAGTAAAAGATAATAAAACTAAAAATTGCATCATAATTTGGATAAATGAATCCTAATTGGAAAAAGAGGAAAAAGAATCGTTACCCATGCCCTAAATGGAATCCACAGAGATCGGCCACCTCTTTCAGAGCATTCCTCCAATTTTGCGCCTTTTCTCTATTCTTTCTATCATGTTTAGCGAAGGCATCTTGAAAATTTTCTGTTTGGTTCCTTACCATGGACGGATCCACATCATAGAAAATTGGAAAGACTACTTGTTTATTTTCATTCTTCTTTTGAAGAATCTGAACAAGCTCATCTAAGCACCAAGTAGAAAAAGCATAGTTCCTTGAGAAGACAATAATTGAAATTCCTGATTCTTCAATTGCTTTAGAGAGCTCTGGTGCAATAGATTTTCCCTTCTTAAGTCCTCTGTCATCTTTAAATACATTAATTCCTTTTCGTTTTAAAGCATCATGTAAATGATCTGTGAAATTTTTGCGAGTGTCTTCACCTCTAAAACTTATGAAAACATCATACTTCCAATGAGTTGACGAAGAAGTTGAAGAGGCTCCTTGAATGCTCATGGGAGACTACTTTTGCTTAGTTGAAGTTGAAGAATATCTTTTCAAAATGAAACAAAGGTATTAATCCAATTTGATTTGGTCAACTTGATGGATCAATCGATGTTATGCAATCACAAAGTATATTACATATCAATTAGCAATTATTGAAAAAAAAAGAATTAGAAAAATAAAAAAACACATAAAGTAAATAATTTGAAAACAAAGGAATATTACATTATTTTTCTCTTTTTCTAAGGCACATTGAATTCCTACTATGCTATTTTTTACTTTCAAAATAAAAAATTCATTTCAATTATTAATAATCCTTGTACCTAAAAGATAGCTCACCTTGTTAAAATATTTTATCAACTAAAAAAATGAATTATTTGTAGAAAAATAAAGATAACAGTACAAACGCAATTGTTACCGAATCTACCACAAAAACTAGATATATTTGCAGCGAACATAGTGAGATGTAATTATTATTAACAAAATCAACTTCTATATGAATCTCAATAATAAGTGAGTTAGTCTGCGGCAAGTTAACAAAGTAAATGGGAAAAGAACTGTCGGCATAAAGAAAAATAAGAAAGAATGACAATGCATTTTTTCATAAACAACACAACACCCACCATGCATGCAGTAGCACTACTACCCCATTTCCGCAAGGTAGTACTCGATGAATTATAATATTGAACATTAACAAAACCCCCTAATATATTCATGTATTCCTTGTAGGCCTTAATCCTTACTCTGTCCTCATTCTTATCATTACCACAAACACTAGACCAGAAAACCAGAGATATTAAAAGCTTTCATGGAATTTGTGTCATGTCAAGTTGCATATGTAGTATTACTTTAGCTTATAAGTTTTACTATAATTAACTCATACATCATTGAGTGCTTAAAAGATGATAATATACGAGAGAAATTATAAAAAATAATGTAATATTCACTCATCCAATAAAATAATGGTACATAGGTTATATAGATTTGATTTATGTGAAAAAATATTCTTTTAACTTACTCACCTGTTCATCTTTAAAGTTCACTAGCCGCCTATAATATGTTTTCTAATGAGATAAATACATGGATACCCCCAAGGTGTATACTAACTAACAAATTCACCCCTCTCTTTTAGAAAGTAACATAAAGACCTATGTAGTTTGCTTCTTACTGGATCCGGGAGGACGTGAGGGCAGTATTATATTTTTAATTAAATAATTATTAGAAATTCTAATATCTGTAAAATGGGCGATCCCTCCATTTCTATTGGTCTTCTGCCAGTAATTATTGAAAGCATAAAAAGCTGAGCAACAACCGTGTCAGGGTTGAAATAGCTAACCATGTGGCATGATATCTTCACAATCTGCACCACCTTCACCGCAAGCAAAGTCCATTGCCTGCTGCAAAGTCTCAGCCAGCACACTAGGCTTAGCTACACACCAAACCCTCTGCACCATCCCTGCAGCCTCCGTTGATGGTGGCACATTATAATCTACTGGACTACAGGGAGGTAATGAGGAACCATAAGGCTGGGGACCAGCCGGAAGAGTCCCTAGAGGCATCTCTGGTGACATAGGAACCATCGACGGTGGAGAATATTTAGGGAAAGACAGTGGAGGTGGAGAATCTCAAGGGAAAGTCAAAATTCTGGAACCATGTTATCTAGACATGTCTTTATGGAAAGATTCATCAAAATTACAATAATTCTTAATCATACCTTTGTTTTATTTCATGACTTATATGAGAATATATAATCTTCATTTTTTTAATTAATCTATAAACTCTATCTCTAGATACTTCATTACTTAATTGAAATTGTAGACTACTTGTCAAACAATTTCAACCAAAATCATATATTTTTACAATTCCTAATCTTGGACTCTTTTATGGTATGAGATAAAAAATTCATTTCAATTATTAATAATCTAAAAGATACCTCACCTTGTTAAAATTTTTATTAACAAAAAAAAAAAAAAGAATTATGTGTAGAAAAATAACTATAACAAGAAAAACGCAAATGGAATGGAATCGACCACAAAACTAGATCTTTCCAAAATCAAAATACATGAGAGACTAATGATCATAGTGAGAAGTAATTATTAATGAGAAAATCAACTTATAAGTCAACTT
>JANKKB010028084.1:0-13003 GCA_026225775.1 Bursera palmeri | reverse complement strand
TTTTTTTTTTTTCTCCTTTTTAAGAAAACACTTCTTAAATCTTCTTGAACTGAGCTAAAGAATAAATAGAAAAGCAAAGAACCCGAATGCAAAAGCTGAAACAAAGAGTCGAGTTAAATTACCAATCTATAATAGCAATGCTGTCCTGTGTAAACTTTGTAGAAGTCGATGGACATCTTGTTGGGCTGACTGAGTGCCATCTCTATTGGTGCTTAGGATGAAAGAGCAAGAAGTGCAAGAGTTGATTAAAAAAAAATGAAAGAATAAGATGAAGCAAATTAACAAACTTGGGTTAATGTTCTCTGCAGCAGTCTTTGATATCTTCTACTGACTTTGACAGGATTCTCTGGAATGAACAGAATGGATTGGCGCTGGCTGGTGTTGCCATTTGTCAACACAAAGTACACTCATGCGAAATTGCAAGCTTCACGCTGCAAGAATGATTTTCATGCGTGGTCCTCCACATTGTTGCAATATTTCTGTAAAATGTTTAACGTCTGTTTAAAGATCACGAAAAAGGGGTTCAAGATCAAAATGTTAGGCAAGTTAAAGTGCTTCTCTGACAGATTAAGTTTATAAATTAATCAAAAGGTTTGAAAACTTTTCTTTTTTAGGAAAGAAGGTCTAGTGTCAGTTAGTACTTTTATTTATGTTGCTCAAGACCAAGTTAGTGGTAACAATAGACATGTAGCATACCAAAGTTAAAGCTTGAAACTAAATTTTGTTATAGGGGTATCTCTACGGTTTCTCTACACAGATTTTTTCAATTATGTTATGTTAATCTTATACATTAATGGAGCAGATTTCAGTGATTTGTTTGCTTGTTTATAGCAGGTAGCTCTGCTTGGCCAATTTGAATGTTGCCCTCTCTGTGAATATCGACTGGGATTTCTTTGCTCCATTTACTCTTTTTGGGGAAATTATAATAACCCCCCAATTAAATTTGAAGAGAACACTTAGCCCCACACGTTTACTAAACTAACATTTATCCCCCAAATACTCTTAAAAAACTAACACTTACCTCCCAAATATTTGGGGGGTAAGTGTTAGTTTTAAGAAAACAGTGATAATTTCTTAGGGGATAAGTGTTAGTTTAATAAAAATGTGAGGTTAAGTGTTTTTTGAAATCTAATTGGGGGGTCAGAGTAAATTCCCCTTTACTTTTTGACAGTTGCCACTTAACAAAAAGAAGTATCATATATTGCATCTTTTGCCAAGGTCTGCAACTAGTTTTATGATGAATTTGCAGAAAGTTAGTCCTGGCTAGGAATACTTTTTCAGTGAGCTACTTGAACTTTATGGTATGATCTGATTGTCACTTTAGTCATGATTTTTTTTTTTTTTTTTTTTTTTAAATAATGAAGAAACTTAAAAGTGGAAATTTGGGTTGGTGCATCTAGCTAGGCACACATTTTTCTACAAATGATAACCGATTATTCTTAATGTAAACTTTTTGGCCACAGGGAAGAGTAAAATTACATATTTGAACCATCAAGTTAGAGTTATGCAAAGGGTATCCATACGTGAATTTGGTTGGAAGCTTTTGGACTTGAAACTTTGATTTAGAATAGGCCACAAGCCCCTACTTATCGTGAATTTATGACAAAATTTTAGCTGTTCAGTTATCATTGGAGGCTTGTCCTCAGTTTAGATTAAAATTTCAAGTGGTAGAGGTAGAGATTTGTTGGAAATCCTTTTCATTATTTACAGATTAAATATCACTTTGTGTGATAGAAATTATAGTGATATCTTTAATTTACTCTAGGTGGAGTAAGCATGGGGTAAGGCCAAGTGCATCTTTTTCTTGCTTGTTTTGACTTGCTATTTTCTTCGAGCTGAATCTCGGCAGCTAAGGCAGTGGAGTTCTGATCATTCAAATGTTTTCGACGTTGTTGATTAGGGGTAATTGATTGAAAAATTTGTATTCCACCTGAGCATGTGCATATATGCGTGTGCATGCATGCGTGCAAACACGGATATACCTATATAACTTGTTCACTTGGTTACATTGTGATTTTTGATGAAATTCATGCATGCATGCATGCATGCGTGGGTGCGTGCAGGCTTTCAGGAATGCTTGGGATGCTGCATGCAATTCTTAATGAAGTTCGCCAATCATGCGTGTTCCCGGGGGAAGTCGTTTATGCTGCAAACAATCACCTTCTCTGGTGAAGATTGCGGATCCAATAATATCAACTTCCAGGTTACACTAACGTATAATCAATCAATCAAACCAGATGTACATATATATTTTAAACTGTTAAAGAACTTTTCAGTTTCTTCTATGTAGATTGATGGCAGTGGCACTATTACTACACCGAGGGATCCTCATGCATGGAAATGCAATGAAGACGACTTTGATCATGGATTACATTGGACCACTTTGATGGACTTTTTATCCATTGATCTGGTACAATCAAAGGTCAGGGTGCAAACTGATTGTGTATCCATTGACTCATTTACACTCCACAAATGTCTTTATAGATCAAACTCGCATCGGTGCAGGTGATGATTGTGTATCAATTGGGGACGGTTTATTCTACCTCAACATTACCAGTATCTCTTGTGGCCCCGGCCATAGCATAAGGTGAAAAAGCACTATCTATACACAAATATACATATACATAAATATGTGTGTGTGTATATATATATATATATATATCTTTGCTTCAATTATCATAATCACATTCACATATTATATTTTCGTAAAGCATTGGGAGTCTAGGTGAAGATGGAGACAGAGAGGGTAGCATTTGTTCATGTTAGCAATGTTTTGTTTCCTGTAAGAACACAGAATGGAGTTCGAATAAAGACATGGTAGGTAATTTATTATGTATTAACTGTGATTTTTATGTATTATTTGAGTGAAATTACTTCACAAATTAATTAATAATAACATATATTCTGTGCAGGGAGGGAGAGGATATGCCAGAAACATAGTATTTGAGCATATTCCATTTAATTGTTCAAGTCATCCTATCATCATCGATCAATGTTATTTCCCCATCAACAATGCACAAACATAGTGAGTATGATCAGCTTTTCACTTATAATAATTCTTTAACTTGTTTATGAGTACTAAAAATTGATCTGGGTATGTGAAATTCTTTTGCAGACATCGGCTGTTGAAATCAGCAATGTTAGCTACAATGATATATACGAGACATCAAAGTAGAGAAACTGCGGTGGAACTTGACTGTAGCTTGTCAAGTCCATGCACAGATATTAGTAATATCATATTACTATGAAAAGACATTAATTTACAGTACCTACTGAAGACGAAGAGGAACCATCATCATATCGTCTCAACTTTCAACGCCTTTCAAGTGGCAGAGTCTCCCAGAAGTGCCTTGTTTAGTTGTAGATAATAATCTGTAAAGTGTGAAATCATAGATTTTAATTATAGACTTGTTTGATTATTATAAGTCAAAAGGGTTCTTTTGTAGTTCTGGAGACGTTAATTTGTTATTTTCTTAATTTGAAAACGAATTTTGAAAAACATGCATGAAATTTACACAAAATAGCTCAAGGCAAAGTCACTTTTTGACTTTCAATTACCATCCCAATCAGAAACTTGAAGAAGTCTAATGTTTTTGGGGCCTATTAAAATTAACAAAAGATTTGCTCTGCTCTGCGTCTCTTTGTCCAGGCGCAAAGTTGTAGTTCATAGTTGACAGAAAACCTTATCTCGTTGGAAAAACAACAAAAATTTAATGCTAATTCTAATCCAAAACCAATCTTTATCCCAATCTTTAGAATTTTATATACATAGGGGTGTTGGGCTAATTCAATGGGGAGAATTAGCCTTGCATAATGTGAACTAAGGACAGCCCAAAATGATGACTAATGAGCAAACCACAGGTTTTCAATAACAACTGCTAAATGCTAATGCCCACTTTAGAAAAAATTTTCCAAGTTCTAGTTGTAATTCCACTATCGTTGGAAAATGGCACCACCCAGTAGTCAATTTAGGAACAATCTCCTTATTATTATTTATTAGGTGAACACCATCTGCTTACTTGTCACAATGTAACTGGTTTTACCTAAATTATTAACCTTTACAGGTGTTACATGACTCCACCCAAAATATTAATACAAACAAATTAAGATTCTAAATTACAGTTTTGACCCCATCTCCAAATTTGAAATTTTATTGCACAATCAATGTTCACTATCAATTCCTTATGAGATAAAAGGGCTGTACCTACCTGACAAACTCCCTGTCCAAATAATTATATAAACTAAAATGATATTATATTATTATTATATAATTATCATTTTAAATTTTTTTAATCATAATATATTATAACAGTTTATATATTAAAGTTTGTATTATTATTTTATCTTAATATTAAAAACAAAATAAATTTTAAAAAATTAAATTTACTTCGATATTTTTGAATGTCATTTAAATATTTATATTTATATATTTTGTTAAACTATTTATTAATCGAGAAAAATAAAAACATAAAATCAAAACTTTGATATCATCTTAAGGATTTTATTTTATTATTTTCACCTTTTTATTAACAAATTTTTATAAATAAAAGTTTTTTTTGATAACTTTTAAAAACATCAAAAAATAAATTGAAATTAAAATATAAGATAAAATAGGAAAGTATTGAAATTAACCATTTTTAAATTTGTGAAAAGTGATAATATTATCAAGATTTTGCTCTCAAAAATCAATATTAATATCCAGATTTTTGCATAGGAGAAGTGTTGTGGCTTTCCTGTATATGATGTATCCACTTAAAGTCTTAAACAATTGAATTGATTTAGAGCAGATGTGGATTTTCCTGTCTGGAATATGCCAAGGTTACTGTTATGACCAACAAACAAAATCTCAATCTCTCACTTGCCCAGAACTGCCCTCACTCTCTGTTTCAAACTGCCCGACCTGCCCGTCCTAAACACTTTCCCTCTTTCTCAAGCACCCTCTCTGTCTCTCTCTATTACCTTTTGACTAATTTTTGCGAACTGGGTAGCATTGATTTTCGCTTATTATCCATTCTTTGATGCATTCTCAGATGGGTTCATTCTGTTGTAGCTAAATTTGTTTGCTTTTTTGAGTTATGAGAGGTATGATCATTTGAGGTTTCTGAAGATGGGTTTGAGTCCCGAGTCTGTAAAGGTGAAGGATTGGGAAGTAAATAGTAGTAGTAATCATAATAAATCAAGAAAGGTGAAGGTGAAGAAGAAGATCAAAGATGATGGAGGTGAACAAGAAGATGAAATTGGGTGTTGGGTTAAGTTCAGGTTTATGGAGAGCTGCATGCCTTCAAGATCAAAAGTTGATAGTTCCATGAGTGGTACAAGTACCAATTATGGTGAGTTTTTTTTTTTTTTTTTTTCTTATTTTGTTCATATGTCTCTGAGTAAGCTTATCTTTACTTAGATACTAAGAAGTTTGCATCTTTTGTGTCAATATATTTAGTTTCTGTATTTAGTTATCTTATGGGTTCCGCTCAACCAAGTAAAATATGCAAGATCAGTGATTTTGGTCTCCAGAACTTTTGCGTTCTTGAAGTGCTTTCAAGCAGAGAACAAAATTTTTATCTTGTAGTTGTATGAGATAGGCACTGATGTTTTCTTCTAAATCTAATTGTTTCCTATTTGTTTCATAGTTTTCCATTTCTCTTTACCTGCTTTTATCAGCATCAATAATTGAAACTATACAGTCTACATGAGCTGGACTAGACGTTAATTAAAGTCTCTCCTTTGCTATTTTTGGAAAAGAAATGGGGCCTTTTTGAAAGCTGTTCATTTATTGATGTTATTGGTTTGGTGAAGCAAATGATAATATGCTGTGATCATTTGCTATCTAAGCATGTCCATGGATTTGTTTTTATTAGGCACATGCTAAGTTTTCTATGAGGTTAGTGGATAGCAACCAGCTTGTCTACTAGTTCTTTACGTAAGAGAGACAATTTACTTGATCTGTTTGATTTATTCATCACCTTTCAATGATAAAGCTTTCATTATGAATTGTCTAAATTTTGGGGGCAAATAAATCATGTGTATGAAGGTATGGTAATAATTCCTGAATTTGGATGTTGTGGTCGGATTTCTACTTTCTTCCAGTTGCTATTTATGATATTTAATATTGTGTCTTTCTCTTTGTGATGATCAGCGGATAGTAAACCTCCAAATGAGAAAAGAAGAGACCAACCAGTTGTTCCTGTGTCCTCCACAACCACAAGTAATGCAGAAAGTGCTTCATCCACCCCAAAATTCAGTGAGGAGTTGAAGGTTGCATCGCAGCTCCGGAAGTTTGCATTCAATGATCTTAAATTAGCAACGAGGAATTTCAGACCTGAGAGTCTTCTTGGTGAAGGTGGGTTCGGTTGTGTCTTCAAAGGTTGGGTCGAGGAGAATGGAACTGCTCCAGTGAAACCTGGTACTGGGCTTACGGTTGCAGTTAAAACCCTAAATCATGATGGACTTCAGGGTCATAAAGAGTGGTTGGTATGAACCAACCTTAAATCTTTCTTCTACTTCTTTTCTTGGTTAATATAGGAAAATAGACTCTTTTCTTTTGCTTTCATATTGATTGAAAATTTTGTGTTTTCTCTCCATAACAGGCTGAAGTTAATTTCCTCGGCAACCTCCTCCATCCCAATTTGGTTAAATTAGTTGGTTATTGCATTGAAGACGATCAAAGGTTGCTGGTATATGAGTTCATGCCTCGAGGGAGTTTGGAGAACCACCTCTTCAGAAGTATGTCAATTTACTACTCTTAAATTTGCTTAATCTATGTTTAATAAAATTGATTAAACTTGAATGGTAAGTGTTAGGTTTAGCTGTAGTGGAAATCTTAGTTTTCTGAATGTGCGCATCACGAGTTTTGAGGCACCCATTTTCTTAGGTTGTAGAGAGGATCTGAGCTGTTATTGGACTCCAGAGATAAGACATATTGTGGGAAAGTTAGCTTCTATATATGTCAATAACTGTTTGTGAAGCTTCCGTGTGGCGGGAGGGTGAAGTCAAATATTGTTGATAAGCATATCACGTGCTTTTCCAATTGTGAAACTTATAAATAGTTTGATATCCCTTGTGTATAAGCACGCTAATCTGAGAAGGTTGCTTTTGATTACAAAGTATAGTATGCTTCATTTGAGTAACAGTTATTAGAGTTCAAAGAAATAGCTATTATTATAAACAATAGCATACTTGATTATCACCTGTAGCTTTTGCAAAGTGCCGGTAACAATCCAAATTTTAAAAGCAATGATACTTGATTATTGAAAGTTTCTGTTGATTATCACCAGTGCTATGTTATTTACCCCATGTGGGTCACTGCAGAAATATTATTTTGGCGCATCAAACTTTGCTAGATTAGTTTTTAAAGCTTATGGATAGAGTTTTTAGGTTACTGCAGGTTTAGATTGTAGGCATCAGACTTCATTGGTTAAGCTGAAACAGTTGGCTACTAATATAAAATGCAACCCATGACCCACCTTCCCCTAAAGTTCAGATTCTAACTAAGAAATCGCCAAGATATACTTGTAAAGTTTTGCTTGTTGATTCTATATCTATATCTTAATGAATTTTGATGAACTCTCCTGTTGGTCATCAATCTTAGTCTAATATAAGAAGTGGCCCTCTGAGTTCCTCTGAAATTATGGCAACAAATTTTTATGGTGCGTCTCTTTGCATCATCACCTTTTTGGGCTGCATGGAAACATTCTAGATTGGAATATATTTCTATTTTTAATCCAGGTGGCTTCTATGCCAATATGCATCTGATAACTCACAATTTTATTAAAAGATGATAATCTTGTGGATCTTTGATTCATTAAGCAGTAATTACATAAGCAAAAAAAGAATATATACTTGTTTCCTTTTCCCCCCTTTTTTTCTTTGTTCTCTAGTACCTCTGTTTGTGATGCTCCCAGTTCCCAGTAGCCACAGTGAATATGATGCATGGAATTCCTACCATTTTTGTTCAGATATTTTATGTAACATCAAAGTGATGTTTCATACAAAGTAGGATAGCTATTGGTCATAATTGATGTTTAATGTTCTTTGGTGACTACCATGTTATGTGCAGAAGGGTCCTTGCCTCTTCCTTGGTCTATCAGAATGAAGATTGCACTTGGCGCTGCAAAAGGTCTTACCTTTCTTCATGAAGAAGCTGAAAAACCTGTGATATATCGCGATTTTAAAACGTCAAATATTTTATTAGATGCGGTATGCGACAATCATTCACAACGATGCTATATTCTTTCAGTTATAGATTCCTTTATTTCCTAAACAGTTAACATTTTAGGATTACAATGCCAAACTCTCTGATTTTGGACTCGCCAAAGATGCTCCTGAGGAAGGCAAAACTCATGTATCGACTAGAGTAATGGGAACGTATGGCTATGCTGCTCCAGAGTATGTGATGACTGGTAAGTGCTGTTGGTAGTTTTCTTCAATAGTATTGTTAATGCTATTCATTTGATTTTATTATTTGCGATCTTGTGTAGAAATTATTCATCAATCCTTGGTATTGGCACATAAGTCTAACATGATTCTTATCGATTTAGGACATTTGACATCGAAGAGTGATGTTTATAGCTTCGGAGTAGTTTTACTTGAAATGCTGACTGGCAGAAGATCCATGGATAAAAACAGACCGAACGGGGAACACAACCTTGTGGAATGGGCAAGACCACATCTTGGAGACAAGAGAAGGTTCTATCGATTATTAGACCCTCGCCTTGAAGGTCACTTTTCGATTAAAGGTTCTCAGAAAGCTGCCCAGCTAGCTGCCCAGTGCCTAAGCCGTGATCCCAAAGCCAGACCCCGGATGAGTGAAGTTGTTGAAGCATTGAAACCTTTACCAAATCTCAAGGATATGGCCAGTTCCTCATATTACATCCAAACCATGCAAGGAGATGCTACCAGGTCCAGCCTAAGTTTTAAGCATGGCGTTAGAACACAGGGAGGCATTAGAACACAGGGAGGATTCGTAACAAGGAATGGACAACCAATGAGGAGCTTATCCAATCCAAAGGGACCAAATGAGTCTCCATATCACTATCATCAGCCATCACCAAAACCAAAATAATAGCATTGAACATCTTGATTTTGGTCATCCTGAGATAATTACAGTGGCTCTATCATATATTTGGAATGGCTTGTATTTTTGCTGTTTTCCATTTACCATACCTTGTAATAACTCAAAAAATGCCTCCTTGCCTAATGTAGTGATGTGTAACAAAACCCAGGGAGGCCGTTCTAATTTATTGTATCATTACTTCCATGTGCTGCTATGAGATATCAAGTCATATTGGAGACTGAAATGCTACTGAGGGAAGTATGTAGGTTTCAGTTTGTATATGTTGATATGGTGATGATCGCCAGGGAATGTTAAGCTCAGGGGGGTTGCCGGTTTGATAGATTTTACATTCATCAGAATGAACGGAAGCATAACAGAAAAGCATTCTTAATGGCCAATGTTTTGCAGAACACTGAAAGAGAATGGGATAAACCATCCAGTTCCAAATACTGTAAGACAGAATATATCAATTCGGAATAATTATAAAGTCGGAAATCAATTCCAATTAATTTTTTTTCTAATTTAAGAAAACAAATTCAAAGAAGAAAATCAATTACAATTAGAATTTTAATTTATTAATTTTTTTAAATAAAACAAAAAATATTGTGCTCAGATTGGCACTTGTGAATAATAACAAAAAGCTTTTTACAATTTATGTTGTCTAAATTTGGCCGATAAAAGCATTAAACAGCCTGAGTATTATCTTATTAAGTTATTTATTGAAACATAAACACTTCTTGGATTATTATAAAATCAGAATGAGAAAGCAATAGAATCACAAACTCTTACGGTAGGCCCTCATCTTAAGAAAATTGAGATAAGGTGATTTTAATAATTGACATTTATTTATGCTTATCCTTCCTTCCCTAGCCAATAACCAACGTGTGAAGTTTCTTTTCTTGTTGTTTAAGAAACAACTTCTGCAGTGGAGAGTGCATTAGCACCAGTCTGGTTATCTTTTTTGGCTGCCTAGAAATCAAGGAAAAGAAAGGTTGCATTATTTAACTCAACAAACCAAAGGGTGTTTTTCTTTTTTCTTTATTCTTCTCGCCCCATTTGGGAATTCAGGCGTTTTGTTACTTTTTTTTTTAGTGTGTTTTTTGTTTGCTTTTAGTCTCTGATTGGTTTCTTACAGTTTCAAATTAAGAGGAAGTTAGGTTTTAAGCTTTGTGTATTATTATGATTTGAAGATTATAAATGAAAGATATTGTTTTGATTGTTGAAATTGTGATTTTGGTGGATCCTACTGGCAGATTCGGAAGATGGGTCAAGCATTTGGTTGCATTGGAGTGAAGCAATCCATGGTGCTTATGAAGGAACGCTTTGGGAAGTTTGATTATGTGAATGAACCCGGATGTCACTGCTTGCCATGGTTTCTTGGATATAATGTAGCTCGTGGACTATCACTGCTATGGTAGCAACTGGATGTTAAATGTGAAACAAGGACTAAGGTTTTCAATTCCTTCTCCTCATAATCTCCTTGAGCAATGTTGATTTAGATTCTATAAATTTATCTTCCTTATATGTGCGAAAGTGGGTAGTGTTGCATCTTGTTAGTAGTGTCCAATTGTTTATAAACCTAATTCTGATGTGAGACTCAATTAAGTTATTTTGCATAAATAACTGATTTTTTCTTTGCCTTTTGAGATTTTAATCAATACAATCTTTCCAGGATAATGTCTTTGTCAATATAGTTGCTTCCGTTCAATATAAAGCGTTGGCGGAAAAAGCTTATGATGCTTTCTATAAGCTCTCCAACACCAGGACCCAAATCCAAGCTTATGTCTTTGATGGTAGGTAATGCTCACTTTGGAACTAGATTTAACGTTTGATTAAATTAATAGCAGTGCATAATGTGTACAAAAGAATTTGGGACGTAGCTTTCCATTTACTTGGTAACTTAAAAAGTTTTAATTTATTTTGTTTTGAAGCTTGAAATAGAAAGAGAAATAATAGATTATATTTTAAAGATGTTCGGTTATTAAAAGAGTTGATTGTTGGTATAACGGATATATCCTAAACTTTCTCTATACAAGAACTTTGAGATTATCAAATTGATTACTATATATTCTTCAAGACACTTGAATAATAGCTAATATTTCGCATGTCTTCAGTTATCTGGGAATGCGTACCAAAATTGAATTTGGATGTGTCTTTGAGCAGAAGAATGAAATAAAAAAAGCTTTGGAAGAAGAGCTTGAAAAGGTAACATGATCATTTCGGTGTTAATACACTAATTACTCTGTAATGGCAAGTATTCTGGGGCTGACATTTTGCACGTTTTCCTTTTTCTTCCTCTATAGGCCATGTCTCATTATGGATACAAAATAGTGCAGACTCTTGTTGTGGACATCGAGCCAGATACTCATGTGAAGAAAGCGATGAATGAAATAAACGCAGGTTAAAATTGATAACCCTACTTGAAATCTGGATTGTATATGATCCTAATTTGGCTCTGAGTATATATATGTGCTTGTATGCTTGGTCAATATGTGATTTAGAGATTTTCATATTAAACTGTTTCAATGCATATTGTTGTGCAATTAATCGAAATCAAGAGAAAAAAGAAGAAGAAAAACACATACGAATTAAAGTGATTCGACTATGAGCCTACATCTACTGTGACGACAAAGTAATCCACTATATGAAAATTAGGGTTACATCAATAAGTATATATAATATACCCTAGTTCCCAAAATACTCTTACAATACTATACCATAGTGCGGGGGTGAAGGCCCCCGCACCCTCAACCCATATATTTTTCTAGGGTCCAAATGCGTTAAGCTAAAAGGCTAATTGTTATCATGTTGCTCTAATAACTGGCCACCTTCCATAGTGTATGATATATGAGCCATACCATCAACAATTTTCACCTTGGCAAATATGATCTCTTAGGAGATAATAACCTTGAGCTCCACCTGAAACATATAAATTGGGAATGCCTCCTTTTTCAGCATTTGGAGACATTGATCAAGTCCAAGTGCAACACCCCGGTCCCAACAATCACAATCACAATTGACCGGTCGTTACCTTCAAACAAATTGTCAATTTGCTCCCCTTAGGGACGCGTCCTCCACTCGAACCCAAGACCTTAAAGGATCAAGGCTTTTAGAGTGAGTACTAATTAGGTTACTAGCTCACCCTGCCTTCAGATATATAGCTACAGCCATGAGCATCTAAAGCGCCTAGTGAAATCAAATTCTTCCTCAACTCTAGTAATGCCTAACTTCTTTCAATGTTCTAACAACCCTATCATACATTTTAACTTTAACAGTTCCTAATCCAACCACTCTACAAGAAGTATAATTACCCATAAGAATATAACAAGACTTACTCAACCTGTATGTGTCGAACAATCTTTATGAGGTATCATGTGATATGAACATGTCGAGTCAAGTACCCACGAATCTGCCAAGTGATCTGAACTTGATGAAACTGTCAGTAAGTCACCATCTCCATAATCTGAGTCATCCTCTAGTACATTCGTCGATTTTTGTCCAGTTTTCCTACCATCACTTCCAATCTTCTCTCACTCAGGACAATCTTTCTTGAAGTGACCTTCCTTGCCGCATTTGAAACATAGAAATTTTTCTTCTTTTCTGTTTTGACTGAGAATCATTGTTCTGCCCGCTATTTTTTCATTTATCCTTATCACGAACTTGACCACCCTTGACCATAAGTCCTTCTCCATTAGAACTGTCTTCATTTGACTTATTCCTTAGGCTGAAAGACAACAAGGTTCCTGTGATCTCTTCCAACTCCAATGACTCATTTTTCCAAGTCAAAGTTGTTAGATTTTCGTATGAATTTGGTAAGGGGTGCAATAGCATCAGCGCCTGATCCTCTTCCTCAAACTTCTCATCTACATGTTTCAAATTATTGATAGCCTATTTGAACGGGTTTATGTGTTGTCTCAGGTCCGAACCCTCTATCATCTTAAGCCCGTATAACTT
>JANKKB010028083.1:0-12997 GCA_026225775.1 Bursera palmeri | reverse complement strand
ACTTGAACTAGTCACCACCACTCCTTGGCTTGGAATGGATAAAGACATTCAATCCCATGAGAGAGCACTCTCAAAGATAAACACACACAAAGTGTTTCAATTTCATATATTCATTAACAACTAACTTTTACAAGTGAAATGGCCCTTAATATATTGAGGCCTTACACAAAAAATGGAAGGATGAAAATGCCCTTAATGAACTCTTACAAGTCAAATACAATAAAGGGACAAATTTAAAATTCAGAGACGAGTGCCGCGGCGGTGGCATTTGGGCGCTGCGGCGGTGGAAGCATGATCAACAAATTCGTGCAAGGCAAAGGCTGAGCGCCGCGGCGTCGGCTTGTGAGCGCTGCAGCGCTTGGCTACTGACTTTGACAAAAATTACAAAAATTTGACTAAGGCAAATTACATCCAAATGAAATCTAATGCTTCCTAAAACATTCCTACATACATAAATATCTAAATACACATGAAATGACACAAAATGACTATAATTGAAATACAATGAAAATACAACAAAATTATAACATAATTAATTACAAGGAAAAAGTCATTTGGGAGGCTATGCAATCCAAATATTTGACATTTACTTGGATTTCATTGCATCCCAATGATGAAATGAAGCTCTATTACCGTTTTGGACTTGTTCGGGTTGAATTTGGATTTGGAGCTCGATGGGATGAAAATCGAAGGGTGGCCAAAATATAACATAATGTCTACAAAATTGATTGGCTTAGTGAGTAAGGAGAAGTCTCAACCACTTTCAATGTAGTTGACTGTAGTCCATACTTGGATGATGACTTGAATTTGAGGGCAAACTCTCCCCAACCCAGGGAGGATGATCCATCTTCACCACCACTCTTTTCGGCTCAAGTAAGCAATAACATAATTCGGCCCATGGAAGACCACCAGAAAGTCCATAAAGTCTAAATTGGGTATAACACCTTTAGCCTAAGATTGGGATGCAATGCAATCCAATTAGAGTCTAATTACTTGGATTGCATAGCCTCCTAAATGGGAAGCTCTTTTGTAATTTGTTGTATTTTTGTTGTATTTAGGTTGTAATACATTTGGAAATTTCAACTGTAAGGTTTTTGTAATTTTTCAAGTTAGCAACCCGGCACCTAGGCGTAGATCACTTAGCGCTTTGACGCCAACACTTTGTGGATCTCAGAGCCTTGGCCTAGATCACATGATGCCATGGCACCAACTCTCGAGAATCCTAGCACCTAGGTGTAGACAAGTTCTACGCCACGGCATGGATTGCCTTTTCTGAATTTTACACTTATATTTGTTACTTGTAATAGTTAAATGGGTGGGTATTTTTGTCATTTCACCCATTTTGGAATACCTCACTATATAAAAGGTTTCATCCCTTGTATTTCACAACTTTGATGAATTAAAAAAAAAAAAAAAAACTTGAAACACTTTGTGTGTAATTTTGAGGGAGATTCTCTCAAGTGTATCTTCCTTTATCCATTTTCCTGTCAAGGAAATTGGTTGTGAAAATCCTTCAAGTTGGATGATGCTCATTCCTATATGCTTGACGTTTTCTATTGGCATCTATCTTATCTAGTAAGTTACAATTTTCTTGTGTTTGAAGTTTCCATTGAAGGACTTGGAGTTTGTGTTAATGTTGTGAAAGATTATTGTTGTTCATTATGGTGACATTTCATGCAAGTTATTGTGTTGATTTTATTTTTGATATTTGCTCTTTTGAGAGGAATCATAGTTGCCGAATTTGGTGTTTATTTCATGTTAGAAATAACTCCAGCTTGGTTGCAAAATGCATGAAAAGTATCAAGAAGCGTGGCAGTGATGAAGGCTGGGGATGGAAGTTGCAACTCTTTTTTCAGTTCCAGAAAGGGTTGGATCTATTTTTATTTTGTTTTCGAAACAGCATTATTTTAGCAATGAATTCCTTATTATTATTATTATTTAAGACAGACAAATAAGAGTAAAATTAGCTTTTCATAAAATTGTGACAGATTTCCCTAGTAGAGTCGGGAAAGTGGGGCAGGGCGTTACCATAAAACAAAAGTGTGGGCCGGGTTTTGCTATCAGAACAAGGAATTGTGACAGTGGGGTCAAATGTTATTATCAATACACAAGTGGGGGCCGGGTTGGCTATCAGAACGAGGAGGGTGGTGCTTTGTTTAGACCAAATCATCGAGGTACACATGTATTTATCCCTCATGAAACATAAGGAAGATGCAAAAAATGAAAAGTCAAATCTTGAGAAATTAAAAACAAAACCAAAGTGTACGAAGCAATATTTACTCTTTTTTTCCTAACCGCCTAGTTTCTTTGGACTTCAAAGATGCTGAAAATACTTGCCTAAATGCATAAACTTGTTCAAGGATAATATAATAATCATACTAAATATTCAATTACGAATTTAGAATTGGGTCTTTCAGATAATGACAACATAAGATGAAACTAACCCACACAATGATGCAGGGAAGAGAATGTTTTATTTTGTAATAAAATTGAAGTTCCAAACGAAACCAATTCTTCTTAGCAACATCAATCAGGTATGTTTTTACCTGACTTGCCAAACTACCTACATGATGACCTCTCACTATGAATACAAGGAAGCCTTACAACTGAAAACAATTAAAAGTTAAGCCCTAAAGTTCAGTTTGTATATGGATTTGAGCTAAAACACAAAAAGGACCAAAGGCAATTAAAATCAGTATGCTTTATTAGAGGGGAGTTCAATAGTCCATGCCACCCATGCCGCCACCCATTGCTGGAGCTTCCTTCTCATCCTTGGGAAGTTCAACTACAACAGCTTCAGTTGTTGTCATCAAAGATGAAACACTGCAGAAAGGCAACAAAGGGCTTCTCCGTTAGAGTAGTGATATACTGATATAGAGGATGACGGTTAAAAAAGAGAGAATGATTAAACGAACGCAGAAAGAAGCATTTTTGCTGACCTTGCGGCATCAACCAAAGCAGTTCTAATAACTTTCAATGGGTCGATAATTCCAGCTTTCACCATATCAACATATTCACCTGATTTCACCAACTTCTATTCAGTACACAAATTCTGATTTGTAAGTAAAGAACCTAGAAAGAGGGCAGAGGGAAAACTACTGACCTTTGGCCGCATCATACCCAAGATCAGGGTTATCCTGCTCCAATAGCTTGCCAACGACAACAGCACCTTCTACTCCGGCGTTAGAGGCAATTATATGCACTGGTGACTGAAATCAAAAAATAAAATTATTTCAGTTGTATAGATCAGATCGGTGCAACACTAATTTCCGTGACAATCGGAAGAGATTGGAACTACAAATGTAAAATTGTTAGAAAAAGAAAAAGAATAATCAGAAGGCATTTTAGCTAAAAATAAGACCCTAGAATAATGTGAATCATTTCTGCAATTTTTTTTTTTTTTTTAAATAAACTGAGAAGTAAGGAAGAAGTAACAATTCCAGACTCGTTTCTGTATTCAGACTAGATGAATGCCACTATACAAAGACAAAAGACAAATAGAAACCTTGAGAGCATTCTGAATAATCTGAACTCCAATTTTCTGGTCGAAGTTGGCAGTGGGCAACTTATCCAACTCCTTTGCTGCATAAAGAAGCGCCACACCACCACCTGCACATGAATCAGCCAAAAATAGTATGTAAAGATCTATCCACAAATAAGATTTAACCAAATTCAGCTGGATAATTCAGGGAAAAGATGAATAAAAATGTTACCTGGTACAATACCCTCTTCTACAGCTGCCTTTGTAGCATTTAAGGCATCAGTTACTCTATCTTTCTTCTCACCAACCTCTGCTTCGCTAGCTCCTCCAATCTGCAAATGCAAAGGGGTATAAAGAACTCAGCCAACCAAGAATCACAGGCTGAGCTGGCATTGTTGATTTGAAGGAATATAAGCATGCAATCGATAAAGAAATCAGCAGACCTTCAATACAGCAACACCACCAGAAAGCTTTGCTAATCTTTCTTGCAGCTTCTCCTTGTCATAATCAGAAGTGCTCAATTCAATTGCTGACCTAATCTGTTATCACAACAGAAGAGGAAAAAAATTACTGCAAGCACATAAATCAAGTTAAAATTTCAAGATTTCAAAAAAGGTTACTTCCAGAATTTGTTTCTAAACCAACAAAAAAGCACTAAAGAAATCGCTTACAGCTATACAAAGGATAAATATAATCTAAAAGGAAGCAATATATACCTGTTCACATCTTTCCTCAATGGCCTTCTTATCACCTGCCCCATCAAGAATGACAGTGTCATCCTTTGATATTGTAACCTACAAACAAAAAGTATATATTAAAGACATTAGCAGTTGCAATTTTAAGAAGTAAACTGCAAAGCTGTTATATTATCTCACACTTAAAAATTTAAATGTACAAAAATATATGCTAGAGTTCTAAAAAAGGACAAGTAGCAGCATTTATGAGAACTGCCATTTTTCACACAATAAAATTTAATCAAACAGGTAAAGAACTAATAAGCAGGCTCACCAATGACATTGGAAATTACCTTTTTGCAAGTGCCAAGCATATCTAGATTAACCTTTTCCAGGTCCATGCCAACTTCTTCAGTTATGAGCTACAATGCAAAATAACACATATCATTCAAAGAGTCATACAATATACGGTACCACAACATTAAAACTTAAGCATGAGCAGGAAAGTGCACTTACTTCACCTCCAGTGAGGGTGGCAAGATCCTGCATATTGGCCTTCCTGTTCTCTCCAAAGCCAGGGGCCTTAACAGCACAGACCTAAGAAAATTCATAACCCCCATTACATCAGAAAATAATGATTGCCATCCCAAATTAAAAGCAGAATAAACACGTTGTCTTAAGTACTGTTAATTCAGAAGTAAGAGTAACCTTGATTCCAGCACGAAGCTTATTTAGAATAAGAGTCGCCAGTGCATCACTTTCCACATCTTCAGCAACAATAAGTAGGGGCCTTTGTCTCTGAACAAAGATATGAAGAAATTTTTTAGTAAGACATCCAATAGATAAAACACTCAAAACACTAGTTTTATGAATACTAGCAAACTAATATTGATTTGAGTGAAAATTTCTTACCTTTAATGCCAGCTCCAATACTTTCACAACAGCATTTAAATTAGAGATTTTCTTCTCATGGATGAGAATGAGTGGATCGTCCAATTCCTGCAGCAGAAGACGCAGACACCATTAACTGTAAAGTAAAATTGGCATTAACAAAATAAAAGAAAATAAAAGTGACTGAAACAAGAAGCTATTTAACATTCTTCAATCATATGCATGTCACCAATATTTTAACATTTTATGTAGCAATTTTAGTTGTGAGATAATTAAATGCTTACACATTTTTGATTTTTCTGGTTGGTGATGAAATAAGGGGAAATATAACCCCTATCCAACTTCATCCCCTCGACAACTTCCAACTCATTATACAATGTCTTACCATCCTGCAATTATAGCAATAAAGGATAAGACAAATAAATCATGGAATAAAACAAAATTAAAAAGCCCCCCAATACAAGGATAAGAAAAAGATTACACAAAACCTTCAATAACACAACCAACCTAACAACGGCCCCAAGAAATTTTCAGTCATGATATTAATAAACTGTATCATAAATTCTCCATCTGAAGTTTTTCCTAAATATTTATGAAATAACTACATACCAGTTCAAAAAAATTTTACACATTTTGCGTCCCCCATACACCGAAAACACAATGTATGACAACTTACTTGTATTGTGATTACTCCTTCTTTGCCAACCTTCTCCATGGCCTTAGCAATTAACTCACCAATTTCCCTCTCGCCATTTGCTGATATTGTCCCCACCTACTCAAAGTAAATTTATGTCAGGGATCTCAGGTTACGCATCACTAGTGTTAACATAATCAATCTGCCATAGGTTTTGAAGGAATGACCAATCAGCAAACCTGTGCTATTTCCTCAGAAGTGCTGATCATTCTTGCTCTACTCTTCAAGTTTGTTACCACAGCATCAACTGCCATGGTGATACCACGTCTTAGGTCCATAGCATTCATACCCGCGGCAACCGACTTGCAACCCTCAGTAAATATTGCTCGGGTAAGAACAGTTGCACAAGTGGTTCCTGCAAATATATTAAAACATTCACACTGCTCAATAAGACACTGTACAAAGGGATGTCAAAATAACCTGCAGGTTTGGAGTCCGCAGATATCTACCCCAATGGGGTGGATTTGGTTGTGAAAAAAAAAAAAAAAAAAAATGGGGCACTTGGATATAAGTTTGAANTTAAAAAAAAAAAAAAAAAAAAATGGGGCACTTGGATATAAGTTTGAATTTTTTGCCCTGCAATTATATGGGGTGAGGATGGTATTCATAACTTTTACAGGCCAGCTCCGCAATATTAATATTACATATATTACAGGTCATTCAAAATTAATAATATTAATAATATTTTTTAGATTAAAATGTCATTTAAATTATCATGAGTTCGAAGTCTTGTTTATAGTGATGTTAGATGTCATTAAAATTTACATATTAAACTTATCAATACTTTTTTTTTTTTAATAAATCCTTTGAAAAAATTTTGTTTTACTTGAAATGAATACTTAGAAATATAAGGTGCTCTTCTTTCTCCTTTTACTTTCCAAGTAAACATTTCACTAAAAATTATAAATCTTATGTATACTTTTGTTTCTATATAAAATATAAATCTTAAGTATATTTTTTTTCCATATTTGTTACAGTCGACTTTCCTTTCAATTTTTAATAAGAATGAAGATGAATCTAATTTTATTAATTTTCATGAAATAGAAAATTGAAAATTAAAAGGGCAAAATGGAGTACGCCAGTATCCTCCCTGCTCCAACCACTGACATCCCTAATTGTCAATAAGTAAAACAAATATGTATTGCATGGACATCAATTCTCTTGCAAAACCGTCCACCTTGCATAGTACAACAGCTAATACCACTATAATCAAAGTAGGTGCAGGTAGGTGCAGGTAATAGTTAAAGGGATGAAATCTTACCATCACCCGCTACATCATTGGTGGCATTTGCGACCTGTTTCACAAGGCTAGCACCAACATTCTTGATTTTATCCTTGAATTCAACACTTTTTGCAACAGTTACACCATCTTTGGTCACCTTGGGGGCACCCCAACTTTGTTCAATGACCACATTACGCCCCTTTGAATGGAAATTTTTTATCAATTCTCATTAACAGATCAACTAACTTCTAAATTTAGAAGATACACAAGCAAAGATTATAGGTAACCCAAAAGTTCAATCATGAACACTACAAAGGGCAACAAAAACACAGGGTATCCTCAATCTGTTGCCTTTACGTTTATTTCCAGAAAACATTTTTTTTTTCTTTTCACACATAGTAAATATAAATTGCACATGCCAAAACCATTCTTATATACCATGTTCCCTAAATTTAATAATTGTGAGTTCTTAACTAATTCCCAGAAAACTTGATACATCGGAATTTCCAAGATTCAATTAAATGAAGTGACAATAGGGACCAAAAACCCGTTTTTCATTGATTTTGGGTGAACGAATAACGTGTTACCTTCTTCCCTTAACGTCACAAGATTGCAAATGGTATTCTAAAACAAACCCAATAACTAAAAATAGAAAGTGGGAAAGTTTGCGAGGGTTGGTTACAGAACCTTAGGCCCCATAGTGACTTTGACAGCGTCAGCAAGCTCTTCCACACCCCTAAGCATCAAGGCTCTAGCCTCCACTCCAAACTTTATGTCTTTGGCAGCATAGTTTCTGCTCCAACTCAATCTACTACCAATCTAATAACAAAAGTATCGCATACAATCAATACAAACATCGACACATGAACTCACAAAGAGAAAAAACCAAAACAAACCAAACCAACTTCTAATAACCTGATGGGTAGTGTTCCTAGCCGTCCTGCAAGCCAAAAACAGAAAACGGAAACAAAAAAGTCAGAACCATAAAGAAATTCAAATCCCATTTCAATCACATGAATTTGAATCCGGGTTCTTGCATTTTCTAGGGAAATTAGAGAAAAGTGACTCACCTAGCTTTGGAAGCGAGAGTGGAAGCAAAACGATACATGGTGAATTCTGTGCAGATTGAAGAAAAGCTTAAAAACTTAGTTATTGACAGCGAGAGAGCTTACAGAGAGAGAAGAGTAGTTGTAAGAGTGACGGAGATTGTTTTGATATAAAGAGATGGGAAGACTCTAGAAGCGGGCACTAACAGCGCAGTGCAGCTTCTAGGGGTTTAGGGTTTTATGTTTTTTATTTTATTTTATTTTACTATTTTTTCTACTTTCAACTTGACGCTGTTTAAGGGTTTTATTAAACTGACTGTGTCTGTCTTTGATGAATAATTTAAAAAAAAAAAAAAAAAAAAAACCGTAAACAATTCGGCATGTTTGGTTAACTAATTTAAATATGACATATTTATCTTGCTATGACAAATAAAACATATTGATATTGCCTATTATAAAACAACATTTTAAAATTAAACTATCAATAAAAATTAATTATAAGCTTACCTTATTATAATGAATTAAATTATATTAATTTTAATTTAAAAATTAAAAAGTCACTTAATCCGGCGGTGTTCTCAACCTTCCTATCCTCTTGTTTCAAGTTGTGTAATTTGAGATAAAGATCTTGTTTATGGTTTTCAGGCAAGAACCTTCTTTTGAGACTTCTTTTCAACTTCTCCCAAGATTGAATCCTTGGTTTTCCTTCCATCTCTCTTTTCTTCCTAGTGTTTTCCCATCACAAGGAAACATATTCCTTGAACCTAAGAATAGCCACTTTGCACTTTTTCACATCATCATAACCCTTGAACTCAAAGACTCTTTCAATTTCATATAACAATCAATGAAAGTGTTAGGGTCACTTCCTCCATTGAATTCAAGTAAGTCTACCTTTAGTCCCCTATCATCACCTTCAACTCTCTTTTTCCTCCCATGCAATTCGGCTCCACTAGAGGCTTCACTACTATCTTCAATTGCAATTTCATGGAGAGGTATTTCTACGGTGGTTCTTTGGTGATAGTGGGCTAGTCTCCTTTGATCAAAAGCTTGGGGTGTTCAAGTTTGTTGGATGGGTAGGGGGGGTGGAGGTGTTTGATTTTGGTTTTGCATGAGTTTAGCTATGTGATTAGACATGTTTATCACCAAACTTGTCAAGATATTTAATCTCATGTTTAAGTCATGCCTAAGATCATCAACTTCCATTTGAAGTTTCGTGTTAGCTAATTCCCATATTGGAGGGGACTAAGAAGATTGGCTTCTTTGTGACATTTTGGGATGAAATTTGGAGGATTTTAAGCTTGCTATAAATAGTATTCAGGAATAGTATTTTTTGAATAGTGGAGGATGAATAGTGGAGGCTGCATAGTGATGGTAATAGTATTTATGAATAGTGGAAGGTGAATAGTGATAATGGGAAATGGTGTGTGGTTAGGATGTAAGGGAATGGGTATAGTATTTAGTTGGAGGTGTAGAGATTAAGGTCAATGGATTTGGTGTAAAGGGGTGAGGTTTTATGTGAGGTAGCTAGGTGATATGTCTTGGGTTAGTGAAGGGATAAGGTAGATTGGTGAAGTGGAGATGAGGTGGAGAGAGTTAAGGGGTGCCAAATGGGATGGGCGGGTAGAAGGGAGATTGCACACTCAACTCCTTATAAGATAATCAACTATTCATCATTATTCATCATCTTCCTCCCTCAAGCAAATTCAAAAATCACCATTGTTGAACTCCAAAATTTTCATGCAACTTACATTAAAAACATGCAAACACTCCAAATTTTTCACTTTAATAACTCAACGTAGAGTTCTGATACCAAATGATATGTTATGGGATATATATGCCAATTGGAGTAAATTTTTAGTATCTCAAAATTCAAATTCGGGATTACTGTTCATCCCTCTAAAAACACCATTTTTCAACACTTAATCAACACCTACAATACATATTCAACTTAACTAAAACCGCCTTCTATATAAACTACACATACAACTTCACAAAATAACAACTTTATACTTCTCCAACAATCAACAAACAGCTTAACAATAACAACACATTCAACTTTTAAAAGGGAATGGAAATATATAGCTTACTAGATATTGGTTGCCAAATGAGACTTTTAAGTATAAAGGATGATATCCACCAACTTGAAGCTACACTACCACCAAATTCTTGGCTTGAATTTGGATAAAGGTTGATAAATGAGAGAGCACTCTCAATAACACACAAAGTGTTTTCAAATTCAATTTCATCAAGTCTATCTATTACAAGAAGAAATGACCTTTAATATAGAGAGGCCTCACACAAAAGATGGAAGGACATAAATACCCCTCAATTAACTCTTACAAGCAAAACAAAATAAAGGACAAAAGTTAAATTCGGATGACTTGTGCTACAACGGTAGACAATTTACAGTGGTTAGCTTCTGACTTTGATGCTTAGCGAGGCAAACATGAAACATTGCGGTGGTGGTCCTTTGCACCTAGGTGGAAAACAAGAATGCCAAATATCAAGTGAGGCAAAAACTTAGTGCTGTGGTGGTGACTGATTTACGCCGCGACGGTGAGTTTCTAACTTGTGGTCGAAATTTGCACAAAAATTACATGAAATTTTACAAGTATTGACACTTTACAAATACAAATTAGACATAGACTGATGCATTCCAAGCAAGCTCATCTTCGAAAACACCTCTTCCCAAAATCCAATTTGGTAGTATGTTCATTAGTCCATCTTTAGGATGCAATGTAATCCAATTAGAGTCTAATTAATTGGATTGCTTTGCCTCCTAAAAGAATGGATTTATATGTTTTTTAACTTATATAAACTTTGCCTAAGTATTGTATGTAATTCTTAGATTAAAATTTGTTGTAATTTTGTGCCTTGTTGAAAATTTGGACTTGAAATTCGGATCCAAGTCAGTAAGCTCAGCGCCGTAGCACCCATGTTCCACCGCAATAGCGCCCAGCCTTTGACTTCCAAAGTATTTTTGTGCAACACTCCACCACCCCGGTGCCGGATCTCATCACCGCTGCACTCCTTTGCAACTACAGCAAGCTAACAAGTCAGTAGCTACATGGCTCCCTCTTTACTGTCATGGCACTGATAATCCAAGAGTTCCACTTTTATCCTTAGTTTTCTTTCCTTGTAAAGGGCCAAAGAAGGCCTATTTTTGTCATTTCGTTACTTTTGTAAGCCTACCAGGTATAAAGGCTATCATTCTTGTAAAAGACACAACTTTGATGAATATGAAAAATGACAAAGACTTTGTGTGTTCTTGGCTTTGAGAGTGTTCTCTCATGTGCATGAATCTTTACCCAATTCCCTGCTAAGGAATTGTGGTGATTCAACTTCAAGTGGGTGGATTATTTCTTTAAACTTGAAGCTTTCCTTTGGCAATTATCTTGTAAGTTTTCTCTTAACTTTTGGTTGTTGATTCATTGAAGAACTCTTGTTGGTTGTTAGATATTGAAGGTAAATTGATGAATGTTGTGCATGGTTGAATGAGTGATGATTTGTTGATTATTTTGGGATGATTTAAGGTTGAAATAGGGTTGTTTAAGTGGGATGAACAGTGATCCCGTAGTTGTACTTGGAAGTGAAGAAAAATCACTCTTTGGGGCTCGAAATGCATGATTAAATGCATCAATTAATGTCAGAGCCCATGGTTGTTGATTAGAGTGATTTATTTTGAGTTGTTTGCATGTTATATGTGAGTTGCCATGAAAAATTTAGGGCATCAATGGTCGATTTCGAATTTGCTTGAGGAAGGAAGAAGATGAGTTGTTGTTTTCATTTTTTTAGTTGATTTATTTTCCCTCCAAGACTCCTACACTCAAGCCCCACAAGTTTGACACCTCACCGCCAACTCATCCACCTCCTTACACCATCACCCACCCTTGCCACCTTGCACCATCAAACACTTGACACCTCACCCTACCAACACCAACTCCATTATCCAACTCTCTACACTCCTAACTAGGCACAATCCCATCTAGTTAACCCATTTTCATTCCAACTAGACTCTATTTCCATTACTATTCACCTACCACTATTTCAAAACACTATTCAAAAGTACTATTCCTGAGCACTATTCAAAGCAAGCCAATTTGACCTAATTTTGCATGAATTTTGCCAAAATGTCACAAAGAAGCCAATCTTCTTCACCCCCTCCACCATGGGAATTGGCTAATAGGAGAATTCAAAGAGAAGTTGATGAGCTTAAACAAGACTTGAACATGAAGTTGTTAGACTATCTGTGCCCTAGAGCATCACATTGTAAATATATATTGTATAATGTACACATTTGATTTATGTAATAAAGGAAATTGCATTTTCTTTATCATTGCTTGTAATTAGACTACATTAAAATGTGATGATAAATGTCCATATGATGTTGATGAATGAATGATTTGATTGTGAGACAGAAATCGATTCAATAAACATAACATCACTAAAACGTCCCTGGTCGAAGTACTGTCGAGACTAGACATCCGCAGTACAGATAGACTAGTTTTACACATGTACTGGTTATAGACGTATAACGGTATGATTCTCACACATCTAAGTATCGGATACTTATGCAAGTGTATAAGGGAACATTGTTAGCCGTTTAGACACGGAAGTATATTCACTAGACACGGCCCGATACGGAATCCCATTGGTAATATATGTGTTGGTAATTTGTGTCCTAGAGCATCACATTTGTACACCAATATTGTATTTATACATGCACATTATGATTTATGTAATAAAGAAAATTACATCTTTTGTCATTTTGTGTAAATAGCTTACATACTTGGTTTTGAAATGAAAAAAATTCTTATGATTAGAATCAGATTCATATTGATGTGGGACATAATTAATCCACTTAAGATTTAATTATAAAACTGTCCCTAGCCAAAGCATTATCGAGACAAGACATCGATAAAGTGGTTAGGCTAGTATTGTGCTTGTGCGCATTATGAAAGCATAATGGCATGAATCTCACACATTTAA
>JANKKB010028082.1:0-12994 GCA_026225775.1 Bursera palmeri | reverse complement strand
ATCAATCTTTTATCTTGTTTTTGTAATAACCTTTTATGTTAGCATTTTCCTCCCTGTGGATTCGATACCTAAAGCTACGATACAACAACTGCTTAGCCGAAGGTTAATTTTAAGCGTGATCAATCCCTAAACTACTCCACCTCAATCGATTCCCTCTCATTAGTATGTCTTTGAACCATACCATATTCATGAGCCTCTTATTGATTCACAAGTATCATGTAGTACTTGGTCTCTCTAGAGACTAAATCTCGACTAATAAAGCATTTCCATCTTTATACCAAAGCTTGAACCCTTTAACACATTTTGGGTATCCTATGAACATACACTTTTTGGCCCTAGCATCTAGTTTCCCTTCCTTTTGGTGTGCATAGGCAGCAAATCTAAATACCTTTAAATTCTCAAGATTTGGCAGATGATCGTTCTATGCCTCTTTGGGTATTTTGAAGTCCAATACTGCTAAAAGACATCTATTCATAAGGTAGGCAGTTGTGTTAATAGTTTCTCTCCAAATCCTCTTAGGAATTCCCTCTTCAAGTAACATACATCTCACGCTTTCTAAAAGAGTACGATTCATCCTTTCCGTTAGACCGTTTTGTTTTAAGTATAGGGAACTGTTTGTGCCTCATGACACCCTCATCTTTACAAAATTTATTGAACTCTTCGTTAAGAAATTTCAACCTATTGTCAATCGAGTAATTATCATTGACCACGTCTACCTTTTTCTTTTTTTCACTCATATGAAACTTTTACCCTTTTTATCTTCTCTCATCCTTAAGTTTTGAAAAAATCTCTTATCAAGTCCTCTAGTTAAAAATTTTGTTAGTTAACATCTATTAATCTCTATATTTTAATAAATTTATCATTTTACCGTTACTAACACATAAAAAAATGATTTAATTTTTAATGGATAATATTAAATCAAAAGCAATAGAACCAACTCGCCGAGAGAAGTCGTTCGCCACTGGTGTCGGGGGCTGATGACACCGGGATTGACGATCAAAAGTTGATGTAGGCGAACTATCCAGGCCCGATCTACAACGTTTCCAGCATCGGACGGGGGAACGGCGACTACCACCGTGATCAACAGGTCGAGAGCTTTCCGTTGCCACTGGCCATGGCGATTAACTCGTTGGGAGTGCCAATGGTCACTGGTGACAGTGGCGGTGGGGCGACTTCCGACGAACAAGGGATGTTTGTGTAGTTTCTTGAATGTCTTGGCCTTTAATGTAGTTTATATAGACTTTGGGTTCCAGGGACCTTTCTATAATTTTTTAAACCTTCAACGGTCGTGAATCCCGACCCCAAAGTCTCGGCATCTCATCACCAACTTGTCCTCATCTATTTTCCACCGACGTGACCCTTAAAATGTTCATCGGACACTAAGCGAAAAATCCATGAATCCACATAAAATTACGTTTTAGTCCCATTTCCCAAAAACTCTCGTATTCTTCCAAATACTCACATACATGACGTCACCACGTCTGTGACACCCCATATATGTCAAAAATATATATTGTTATGTTTTTCATCTTTGAAATCTTTCACTTACACCCTTAAATCACTGTTTCCAGAAATCCGGGTTGCTACAGTAAACCCTTTAGGCTTTCAACATAGCTTCTTCCTGAAGAATTCCATTAAGGAAGGCACTCTTGACATCCATTTGAAAAAGTTTGAAATTTTTAAAACATGCAATAGTAAGCAAAATCGTAATGGATTCGAGACGGGCAACAGGGGCAAAAGTCTCCTCAAAATCTAATCTTTTTATTTGAGTGTATCCTTGAGCAACAAGCGTAGCCTTATTCCTAGTAATGATACCATTTTCATCAGATTTGTTTTTAAAAATCGACTTGGTACTAATAACATTACAATCAACAGGTTTGAAAACTAAGTACCATACATAATTTCTTGTGAATTGATTTAGTTCCTCATGCATGGCATTAATCCAACATTCATCCTGAAGAGCATCCTCAACCTTCTTTGGTTCAAGAATGGACACATAACTTTTAAAAGACAACTGATTCAGCACTCTCCTGTGAAGTCTCATCCCTTCATTCAAATCTCCTATGATTGAATCCTTAGGATGATTCAGCTTGACTCTAGACGATGGCTCTTTGGTAGAACTTTCATTTATAACAGAAGGAGTGTTAGACTTAATATTAGCCTTTTTTTTCTTCTTTATCATCTTTCTTTTCACCAACAATGGGACTTTCAACATCTAAAGTAGACTCACTAGGATACTCATCAACAGTTACATTGATTGATTCTATGATAATAAGAGTGCGAAGATTGTACACTTTATAAGCACGACTATTTCTAGAATATCCTAAGAAAATCCCTTCATCACTTTTTGATTCAAATTTTCCTAAATTCTCTCTATCCCTCAGAATGAAATACTTGCTGTCAAACACTCTAAAGTATTTAATAGTACGTTTCTTTTCTTTCCATAACTCATATGGAGTTATATCTGTTCCAGGTCTAAGATACACTCTATTCACAATGTGACATGCTGTATTTACAACTTCACCCCAAAATTTCACAACTAAATTTTTTGAGTGTAGCATGACCCTAGCCATTTCTTGAAGGACTCTATTTTTTCTTTCCACTACTCCATTTTGCTGAGGACTAATGGCTACAGAGAATTCTTGAGCAATTCCTTCTTCATCACAGAAGGTCTCAAAGGAAGAGTTTTCAAACTCTTTTCTATGATCACTTCTAATCCTAGCAATGCTACACCCTTTCTCATTCTGTATTTTCTTGCATTTTCTTGCATAAGACTTTAACAATATCAAAAGTCTCAGATTTTTCTCTCAAAAACTCAATCCAAGTCCATCTAGAGAAATCATCAATGACCATAAGAATATATTTCTTGCCACCTAGACTCTTAGTTCTTAAAGGTCCCATGAGGTTCATGTGAAGTAGTTCTAAGGGTCTTTTGGTCAAGATATCTGAGGTCTTTTTGTGTCTAGCTCTAATTTGCTTTCCTATTTGACAAGGACCACACAAATTGGTTTCAACCTTATCAAGATTAGGTAAATCATCAACTAGTTTTTCTTTAGACACTTTGGACATATTTTTGAAATTAATGTGACCAAGGCGTTGATGCCATAATTTACTCAAATCAAATTTAACCCTATTAGAAACAACATTGCAGTCAAGAAAAACACATTAATAATTATCAGAAGTCCTCGTTCTTTTCATTATTAAATTTCCTTCAGCATTGAACACACAACAAGCATCATGCATAAATTTAACTTCAAGATTACTATCACAAATCTGACTAATACTGAGAAGATTAGATTTTAGCCCTTTAACGTTCAACACATCATTTAAAATAGGTAAACCAGACAATTCAATTTTTCCTTTGCCTAGAATTGGAGCTTTTCCACCATTTCCAAAAGTAACAGTCCCTATTTTATGATCATCTGGACAAGAAAATATTGACTTATCAGCACACATGTGCCTAGAGCATCCACTATCTAGATACCACACCTGATCATTTCTAGCTTTCAGAGCAACATGAGCTACATTGCAACTTAGTTGACTCTTCTTAACCCAAACTTGTCTACTTAGAGTTGTAGATTCATTTAGACTAGCTAGTTTCTCACTCAAGTTCTTTGCTTGTTCAACTAATGTTTTAACCTGAGAAGAAAGATCAGAAAAATTCTGATGCGAATCAGATTTCTTAATATTAAATCCTTTCTTCTTAGCTTTAAAGCAATTTGGTCGAATGTTACCTATTTTTCCACAAGCAGGACAAGTTGGTATGAACCTAGATGAAGAGACGTGTTCCACATCCTTTTGGAACCTAGGAGGATTAATTTTATTGTGCTTTCTTTCAAGTTTCTTTTGGTTTCCTTCCTTTTATTCAACTCTACTCTTATCATCATTCATACATCTTGAAAAAGCAGAAACAAAGATAGTGTTAGACACATCTTGTCCTTTTGAATTTAACTCAACAAAACTTAATCTCTTCTTATTACTAGAAGACTTTCCTATCCCAAGAATGTGATCAAGTTTTTCAGAACTACTTGAGAAACTAACAAGTTGATTCCTGGATTTCTCAATTTCACTTTCAATTTTTATCACCTTTGCTTCTAAAACCTTCTTTTGTTCACGAAGCTCATAGGATAGTAATTGATTCATCAAGAAGAGTTGTAAGTTCTCCTTTCCTAGACTCAACTTCATTCAACTTTTTTAAAGTTAATCTATTACCTTTCTTCAATTTTAAGCTTTCCTTATAAAGATCATCATATACCTCTTGAAGACAATCTGAATCAGATTCATTTTGAGGTAAATCTGATGACTCTTTAGTCTAAACTTCAACACTTCTAACACTCTCAGCAAAAGACACAAAAGCCATGTAATTAACATTTTCTTCTGAGAAAGAATCTGAGTCATTTTCAGATGACTTTGATTCAACATCAGACAATAAGACATTCATAGCTTTTCCTTTTGACTTAAGGAAGGTTGAACATTCAGCTTTGATATGTCCAAAACCTTGACATTCATGACACCTTATTCCTGAAGGTCTCTTCTTCTTAAACTCTCCAGGCTCTTTCTTTTCCCACCCATTTCCACTAGAGACTCCCTTGAACTTCCCTGAACTTTTATTTTTATTTCTGAAGAATTTCTTCACAAATAATGTTAAATCCTCTTCATTCATTGTGTCATCATCCGAGACAATGTTTGTCTCTTCTTTCACCGACTTCAAAGCAATGGACTTATTTTTCTTAGACATAGGTAGTGTCTATTCATAAGTTTGAAGGATCCTACAAGTTCTTCAATTTTAAATCTATCGAAATCCTTACTCTCCTCTATTGCAGTCACCTTAGGTCTAAATCTTTCTGAAAGACACCTTAGGAATTTTCTCACAATCTTATTTTTTAAGATTGTCTTACCTAGGTTGAAACTAGAGTTCACTATATCATTCAAATTAGCACAGAACTCATTAAACGTTTCATCCTCTCTCATCTTCAGCTCTTCAAATCTAGTAGTCAGCATTTGAAGCTTGGAGTTTTTAACAATTTTAGTTTCCTCGTCTGTAACTTCTAAGATATCCCAAGCTACTTTGGCAATCTCACACATTGACACTCTCCTAAACTCATCCGGTGAAATAGCCAAGAAAATAGCATGAATAGCGTTGCTATTCGAATTATAATTAGCGAATGCATCCTTAGTCCATAGACTCTCATCTTTAGGCACAATTTCACCATCAATACAAATTATGGGAGGAGTTCAGCCTTTCACACATAAGGTCCAAACACATGAATCTAAAGATTTGAGAAAAGATCTCATTCTAACTTTCCAATATGGGTAATTGCTACCATCAAAATAAGGAGGAATAGAAAGAGACTGACTCTTATCCATCTTATAAAAACAAACGGTCAAGGATCTGAGTTAAGCTCTTATACCAATTGAAAAACCTATATTAAGACCCTAAGACACCTAGAGGGGAGGTGAATAGGTGTAATTAATTGTGGAAGCTTTAAACAATGATAATAAAAAACATGTTAGTGAAAATCACAAAGAATAGATAAGATTAATTCAACCATTGGATTTAATCCATCAACATATAAAACAAATCTGCAGAAAAGATAAACCAAACAACACACCAAGATTTGTTCATGAAGGGAAACCTCAACAAGAAAAAACCCCCCGGGCATAAAGCACCACCACAAATTCACAAAGAAGAAAAAGGCTTACAATCAGTGATTAAGACTCAGACATTACCCATGAATGACTCCTATAAAACTGATGTATGATTCGAAGAACTCTCCAGATAGCGCTAGACTCAGAACCTTTGAATCTTCTCCTCTTGTGAATGATTGATGAACTCGTCCAACCTAGTTGGAACTCCAAGCTGCAAATCCAACTTCAGACCTATGGTAACCCGAAAATCTAGAATAGTAGAAAATTTCTAAGTGGTACCTAGAAAATGTTCTGTTCATGTATTTAGCTTTTGTATGTATCGTTATATGTGAATAATTGTAATCGAATGTATGTATACGTATGTGAGTATATGGATGGTACATATTTGATGCTATGTTGTTAAAAATGAGTAGTTTTTAGACTGAGATATGTGTATGGATGAATACGGGAATGTATGTGTGAAAGATTGGATGAAAACTAGTGAACTCTGCAAACTGAATCAGATGAATCACGCCACATGGTAAAGGAATTACGTTGCGGCATAGAAAAGAAAAATGGGGCGCGGTTCTGGCGAATCACACCGCGGCGTAGAAGAATTACGTCGCAGTGCCATAAGTCAGAGACTTCGCGCTGCTGCGAGAATGGAATCATGCCGCGGCGCGAGGCAAGTCAGAGAGATCGCGCCACGGCATGAAGGAATAACGTAGCGGCGCAGAAGCAGGATTTCATGAAAATTAAAGATTTCCAAATATGAGTGTGTCCCGATTTTTATTTTTTAAAAAGGAAACCCTAGCTCCTCACTTTCATTTCGCACGACAGAGCCATGAAGGAGAAGAAAAAGAAGAAGAGAAGAGAAAGATAAGGAGAGAGAAAGAAGAGAGAGAAAGCTTCAGCCTTCTACGTATCAACAATCCAAGGTAGGAAAATCACTTCTGCTCACTTCTATTTTATTTTAATCGGTTTATTTTGTGGAAGTAAATTAGGGTTTGATTATATTTAAAGGATCTCCGATTGGGATTGTTGGATTGAGACTCGTGTATGGGTTTAGTGTGAAGTTTGTAGAGATTTATCACGTATTTACTATAGGAAGTAGAAATGTGAAATGTTTACGCGTAACCCTCTTTTAAATCCTATGAGTTTCGTGGACATTGGTGGGGGATTGAGTATGGACATTGAATGTTAAGTATCCGTGAAGGGTTTCACATGCTAATTGCACGCACGTGAAGGTTGTGGAGTATAAACTAGCAAGAAGGTGGATTCAGCATATTTTACGGATTTGAGAAAGAAATGAGTGTTATGCGGGAATGTGTATTTTACATTGATAAGCGATGTGATTGGATGATGAATGAGATTTAACTGTGGAATTATTGAGTATTCTGTGTGAATACGGAAAGTGGGTTTATTTTAGTCCTTAGTGAGACCTTATTTTGATCTATTTGATACAGGATTTAAGGACAACACTTAGGAATGTGAGAATTGTGTTAGACCTTATTTTGACCTGTCTAATACAGAATTTAAGAGAAACACTAGTGATGATGAATTGGTGTTAAACCTTATTTTGACCTGTCTGATACAGGATTTAAGAGAAACACTCGTGATGATAAATTGGTGTTAGACCTTATTTTGACCTGTCTCATACAGGATTTAAGGGAAACACTTGAATGTTAAATTTTTATGATTGAGATTAATAAATGAGTGCCTGTTTGTGTTTGTAATTACAATGTTATGAATTTGTGTATGTTGTGAGATTACGTACTGGATGTATTTGCTCACCCCCTTCTCCTTCTATAGGTACTAAAGGTCGGAGTCAGACTTCGGACGGGAATATTTCAGAACTCACTTAGAGACTTTCGGGAAGTTAGAAATGTACCCACAACATGCATTTATGTATTTTAAACTTATTTACAAAAGAGATTTTAAATGTTATGTAAACTTATACATTTTTACAATTTATGAATTATGGAACCTTGCATGATTGACATTTTATTTTATTTTATTTGCATGGATGGCTCTCGGGGTTCCTGTATAAGGGTTCCGGGGCGCCACAAGACCTCTGTGAACTTGGATGCAATCTAGAATAGCTAGATTAAAGGATAATGGTTGATTTGAATAAAGGAATGAAAATGGGGTTTAGATCTTGAAAGGGCTTGGCTTGTGTTTTGTCATGAAAGATAAACCCATTTTGTTCTCCCAAATTCCCTCACCAAGTGTTTCAATCAATAATAATAATCTAGTGAGTGAGGGAATGATTTTAAGAGAAAGATTCAAGAAGATAATAATAAATAATCCAATCATTTCTCTTGTAAAGCAATGACCCATACCTCTCTTGATAAGATCTCTGAAACCCATGAATTGTTACATGAGAGATTGTATGATTGGAGAGATATTGTTTGAATCTGAAATGTTCTGGAATTTATAGAAAATGAATCTTGCTCAACGCTCATCATACGAAATCAAACAGACAGAAAAAATAAGGCCTGAGAAGCTTACTACCTATTTTCGCTCGAGCTAGCATCATACGTCCATCAGACGAAAATGGGCAGAGGGAAGAATAAAGCCTAGAAACCTCACTGCCTATTTTCGCTTGAGCAAACAATATACGTCTATCATACGAAAATGGGAGAGGGAAGAATAAAACCTGGAAACCTCACTGCTTATTTTAGCTCAAGCAACCAACATACGTTCATCATACGAAAAGTGGCAGAAAGCAATTCTTCAGTCCTCAGCAAGAATTTTAAGTTGATACTCACTTCAACTCAACCCATTACAATTTGACACTTATCAATGACCATCTTTCAGACATATTTTGACATACAAATTGCCAAATTAATAAAAATCAAACATAACATAAGAGATGATGTTGTTATAATTAATATAACAATTAATTATAGACATATTAACTGAACTATTAATAACACAATATTAATTATATAATTTTATATCACAATATTAATTAAACTAATAAATAATGTAATATTAATGAACTAATTAATAACAGAATATTAATAGGTCTTATTAATAACTAAAACTTAATTAAAGTAATTAAAACAACTAATTAATAACAAACTTTAATTATTAATAGAATACTAATTGAAAAATTAATAACATAACATAATTGAACTAATCAATAACTAAAATATTAATTAGATAAATTAACAATAAAAATATGGTTAAAAAAATATAAAATTTGAGTTTAAAAAAATAAAACTGAGGCTCGTGTGTTACATGATATGTCCTTAAAACATATTCACTTCTCATCGAAATGTTTGAGGCTTTATAACGTCTATTTTTCATAATATAATGGCTTCCAAGCTACTATTGAGTATATTGAAAGTTGCATCCAATGAACTTGGACTATGTCTAAACTTTATCACATTGGAAGCGTTGACCACCAAGAGCTCTTATTTAAACTTGAGAAAATGAGAGAAAGGAATGTTTCTGTTGGTGTGAATAGAATGAAGAAGAAGAAGAAGACTTTATATCGGTGGTTGTGAGGGGAGCTATGAACCTTTATATCCAGCCATCTTTTTCAATTGTTACAAGCCGTTAAAGCGGGCAGTTACAAACAATTAAGGCCAAACATTACAAGTTCATGTATGCCAAAAACCGTTACAAATTTATGACCATTAAGTTAAGTCATATCGTTAAAATAGTTACAAAATTGAGTCATTATTCCTACTTATAAAGCCCAAAAACTTTAATATTTTTAATTAGCTTCATAGATGCATATTGAGACTAATTTTTCATTTTATTGAACATTTTAAGTATGTGAGACAATTTTGATATTTTTATAAAAGAGAATTCAAATTATTAAGACATTTCACTAACACAAAATGGGTTTTACTAATATTTAAGTTCCAAAATAACTCGTTAAATTGTGTTAAAATCATAATTTTTTATATGCATAAGATATATATATATATATATGGCATGATCTCTCATATAATATATATAATTAAGAAATTGGAATTTGAACTTCTAAGCACGGTATGTTACGTGCAATATTACTTTTACTTTACTTGTTGAAACGTTCGTCTATTCAAATAACATTAGTTAGTAAACTATTATGATTTTTAATCGGTTGCATACTTGCCTTCGTAACTAACGTTGATGATCAAGTATAGATTTAATAACATATAAGTTTGGAAAATTCAAGATTCAAGGAAATAAAGTTTATGTTCAAAATTAAGACAAAATTTAATGTTTTGACTCCTTAAATAGCATTATGTCATAAAAATAAGAATATTTTGACTACAAGTGTAATAACCCAATACAATAAACCAATCCAGCCCATTAGTTCCTTTATACCAACTTTTTAAAAATGATGAAAAGAAATGAAATCATATGGCCTTATGAAATTCTTAGAGTACACGTGGGGGTAATGGAAGGGTTGCTTGCTATGGATAAAGTGGGGAACAAGCTTAATAAATGCTTGTCCATCATGTTAATTTTTTTATATATTTAATGGCTTGATTTTTTTTTTCTTTCATTCGGCTCTTTCAAAATGGGAGAACTGGTTAGACGAAATTCTTAGTTACAATTCGAACGAGAGACCAACTTATTAAATGCATGTCATTCCTAGCTTAAGATTTTTCTTATTTTCTTTTATATATATTATTATAATGCAAGTGAAAGGCCAAAGGTACTAAGAGATTAAGTGAGCCTTCCCGGAAAGAAATAGAGAGCTAAGAGAGACTGAAGAGGCAAGGGGCGAAGGAGGAGAGGAAACACCCATCTCTTGCTCCATTCGGGTTCCTTTGGGTTGTTTAAGAAGTGTTTACTCTATATTTTAAAGCTAATATGGTTGGAAAAACTAGTTTAAAGCAGCCAAATTTTGACAATATCAAGTGAAGGCAATTGAGGTGAGTTACTAAATTTTCTTTTTGGGAGTATTGAATATGCAAGTTACAGGTGATGTTTTGTAGGAGTGTAGAGAAGATGTTTGAGTGAAACCAGGAGCCTTTATGAAGGATTTTTATGAAGATAAAAATTGAAAGAAAATGAAAGAATAAAAGAAAAGAGAAAAAGGAAAGTGGAAAACGGAATAAGATAAGTGGAATGTGAGGAAGATAAAATAAAATAAATAAAATAAAGTTGTTAAGGAGAAAGTCAATTCTTCATGCTTAGTCCAGTGGGAAATCGAGTCGTTAAGTTTATGTTACTTTGTGAGGATTAATTTTTATGAATTAAAGTTATATTAATTTATTTAATTACTATTATATCATAGGAGATCTGATTGTGAACTTATTGGAGGATCCAGTAACTAATTGGAATTAAGCCACCAAACTGTAAGTGGATTCTTTTCAAATTATTGAATTATTTTCATTGAACTTTAGTTACAATTTGTTGTGAGTGGAAAATTACTGTTTTTAAATTTCAGTTTTATACTTTTTAGAAAGCTTTGATGAATTTTGAAATTTATCTCAAGTTAAATCAAGTGGCATGTACATTTTTTTATTAAATGATATTTATTTAGCATTGTTTAGAAAGATCCAGACTTATAGTTTCTCAAAGTACTTCTGAAGAAAGTTATTGCATTTTATAAAGGAATTCAGAATCATTAGTTTCTGAAAAATATTTCTAAAGAAAGTTATAGCATTTTAGCAAGAAATTCAGACTTTTAGCTTTCTAAAGTACTTTCGAAGAAAAATAGTTTTTTGTAAAAAAAGAAATTCAGATTTTTATGTTTTGCCAAGATAGTACCTAGATCATTCTATTATTATTCAACTATAGGTCTTTGGAACTTGGTCGAACATACATATAGGCTTTAGGTCGTGTGATCTAGGCTTTAAGTCCTTTAGGGACAGCTCTGCACTCGTGTGATCAGCTACCATTTCACTCTATCGGTGCAATGTTAGATCTAACGGGGTATTGATCAGTTCAGTTATTTTATTGCTCTGCTTGTGCAATATTAAATGTCACTGGGTATGACCAGCTTAGTTATTATATTGCTCTGTCTGTGGATGCTAGTTCCGCTAGGTTATGACCAGCTAGTTTATTATGGGTGCTTGATTAGTGAAATTAAAAGTTTCAGCAAAATTATTATCATGTTACTTTATGAACTAGAAATGAAATTTTATTATTGTTTCTTTTAAATGTTTAGAAAAGAGTGGAAAGATTTGTAAAGAACAACTATTTGGGAAATGATTTATTAAAAAGTTTTTTAAAAGATCAAGTTACATTCCTATATGATGTTATTTTATCAGTAGTTTTTTTAAAGTTTACAATAGTTTTATGTTTTGGTTTTACAATATTATAGTGTTTTAAATATTTGATGTACTTAAATGTCCATATCCCTACTCACAAAGTTTTACGTGCACTCCTCTTTTAAAAGCCTTTCCCCCCACTAGAGATTACAAAGGTTCAATCGGCTCAATCTGAGCAGCTTGAGTTTGGCGACAATAATGATGCTCAAGATAATATTTTGCATTTTGTTGATATTTTGTTTCTCTTTGGATGTTGCATGAAAACTATTAAAATCTTTAATTATCATGGATTTGTAATTTGATTTCTCTTAATGTTGTTTTATTATTATTATTTTATAAGTTTTGGATAATTTGAAGAAAATGGTTATGAAGAACCATGGGGATTCAAATGAAGTTGGTTGATGTATAAATATTTGTAGAAGTGTTAAAATTGTGTTTTGACAAGGTGGTTTAGTTCAAAATACAGAGGAGACTGTACATCTTAATAAATTCAAAACATTTCTTATTTCCATATATTTTATAATAACCAAAAAGATCATCGAACAAAATTAAAAATCATAACAACCATAGGCTTCTCACTTTCTTATTTTCTTTTGCATTTTTTGTGTTTCTATTTCTTCCTCCTGATCATCCTGTTTTTGCAATATAAAAATCATCTATTTTTATGTGTACATATATATATATATATATCTGTATGTGTGAATATGAAGGGGTTTATACATTGTATCTGATATATTGGATTTGTTGAAAGATAATTTCAATGTAATAGATTTAATTTCTTTGAAGTTGGTTCTTTAATTTATGAATCTTCTTATGTAATTTAACAATAAAACAATTTTAAATTATTTCAGTAATATTTTATGATTTAACATTTATGTTAGCAATGTATTTGTTACCAATATTTTCTTTGAAAATTAAACTGCTGATGCACGTTTAAACACATTCATATACATTTCACCTAGCTCAATTTGTTCTTTGCAACTTTGCCCTCATAACTGCACGATCAATTACTGTGCTTGTGACCAACCCAAAAGTAAATGAGTTTATATGCGAAACATAAAACTATTTCCATAACAATGTGGCACACATCATGTATCATGACACGTATAAATATGAATCCAAATATACTTTGTTTGTAA